>JBBPKT010000078.1:0-44378 GCA_038089395.1 Pulveroboletus frians
ATTCCGAAACGCCATGGAAACTTATCTGGCTCATGTGCAGAAACTCGGCTACCACTTCACCAGTTTACTCGCGGAAGCGTTTGGTCTTGCGCCAGACGCGCTCAACAAATTCTACGACAGAGACGAATTGATGCAACACAGGGCAAAGGTGAGCCAGAGGTGGAGGACAGAGTTTGGTGTCACATCCGGTCACTGACGCGGGCTCACTTTCCAGGTCGTCAAATACCCAGCCAACGATGGGTCGCTCAGCAATCAAGGCGTTGGCCCTCACTATGATGCCGGCTTCCTCACATTCGTGAGCATTCGGACGGCATTTCGATTTCGTCCAAGCCTGATCTGCGCTGCAGCTCCTCCAAGCTTCCCCCCACCCAGGTCTCCAAGTCCAGAACCTTTCCGGCGCGTGGATCGATGCACCGCCCATCCCGGGAACATTTGTCGTGAACATTGGCAAGGGTACGTGACAGTGTGATGTATGGGTCCTTCCACCGACGCACGCGTTCACAGCTCTCGAATTCGTCACGCGCGGTCTTGCTCGTGCCACCTCTCACCGGGTGATCTCTCCGCCCGTCGGCTCGACCGCCCGCTATTCCGTACCCTTTTTCCAGAACATCAGCATGAACGCACGTCTCGCCGATCAAGTACTCGATTGTACGTCCCGCCATTCTGTAGAAACCTAATACCTTTTCAAATCGCATGTACACGCACAGTCCCGGAGCACATTCTGAGGCTCAAGGAACTCAGAGGGGATCCTACGACGACGGAATGTACGTGCCCTCTCGCCTCGTCGCGCGTATGTATTTACGTATGGCGTCAACCACAGCTGTCAACTTTAGTGAATTCGATCGCGAACCTTCGGGTAAAGTAAATTTGATCGGCCGCGTCAAGTGAGTCATGGTGACCCCGATGCTTGCACTGGTCACGCCACCGTCTGTAAGAAAACTGACAGCCTTGTGTATTTAGGAGTCATCCTGACGTGGCCCAGCGTCATTACCCCGACTTGTTCAAACAATATTTCCCTTCTGGTCTCCCGAAACAAGTTAGCGCCTACTGAACAGACATGTATTCAATCTGGATGGATGGACAGACATCTTGTATTCACACCCCAAGTCAAGTCAAGCTCAGTCGCAATATAACATTGTGAAAAACGTCCATGAATTCGTCCGTCCGCACATCCAACATCATGACTTGTGATTTGCTCAAGATAATGAGGTAGTGACACGGCGGGGAATTAAATGCGAGGATGGGCCCTTTAAGAAAAGCAAGTATACAACGATCAGCAGAACCCTGGATATATACAATGTCAGCATATGCGGGGATTAGCATTGACTTGTAAAAAACGAAGGAGACCAGTGCAAAAGTAAAACACTAGGTCTGCTTGCGCCGCCCAGTGACATTGAAGTGCAAGAGCAGTGTGTACAAATGGAAGAAATAGAAATGCAGCATAGAATACAATAGGGCGAAACCGCCAGCGTGGCGAAGTATGAGAGTACTGGACGTCACTTGAAGCTGACGGTCAGCCACGACTGGAGCAGCGGAAGTAGGTCCTTGGGTGTCCGCCGCCGTAGGATCAACATCATCCTCGCGAATCGCTACTGTCGGCTCTATGATGGGGACCTGAGGATCGGGGACGTCCATCTCGACAGCGGTAGGGATCGCAGATAGTCAGCTGGATCCCTCTGCGACAGAGATCCAGGCCGTTTCTGGGGGGGTCGAAGGAGGCGCAATGTTCTCCTCGTCGCTGTCCTCATCTGTTGCATTCTCGCTCTTATCCTCATCCTTGGGGACCTCGACCTCAGCGTAGGGAATAGAACCACACTCGTCTTCTTTCTTATCAGAGTCAGCCTTGTTTCTGGTCTCTTGTTCCTGAAGCTGCTGGCGGAGCTTGGTCAGCTCAAGTTCCTTCTTCTCTAGTTCGGCCTTCTCCTTTTCCTTCTCGATAAACTCCTTCCTTCTTTTCTCGCGCTGTACACGAAAGCGATCAGTCATTCGATCTTGGAGATACAGGCGAAACGATGGAAAACTCAATAAACGCAGGTCCACGCTGAGCACTTACTTCCAGCTTTTCCTTGAGTTCACGGGCTTCCTTCTCCTTCTTCAGACGCTCCCGCATCTCCCTCTCGCTGACAACCCAGGCAGCCGCCCCATCCGCCGCGGTCTCAGGCTGAGACTTGTTTCTCAGCAAGTCTAAGGAGAAACACGTCAGCAAAGATATCGCTCCCGTCAACCCGCGCAGGAGGTACTCAAAGGAAAACCCCTGCCAAAATCACAATTACGAATAAACTCACATCCTTGCAATGCTGCAACGCTGAACTCGTCGTCGGGGATCGAGTCGGCAAATTTCTTCGCTAGCTGGGCAAGCTTGATACCATTCAAGGGTTTAGCAGAGTGGTGACAAGCAGCAATATGCTCCTCGATAGGAGGTGGGAGATACGTCTGGTCCTTCGGGCTAAATCCGTCTGAGCTGACGACGGACTCGGGCACAGATTGCGAGTTCCTGGTCGAGGATGCCAAAGATGAGGTCGACGAAGAGAATGAAGGCGACATGGACCATAAAGTAGAAGGATGGGATGATGGCGACCGGGGCCCTGGTGTCGAAGGGAGCTCGATCCCTTCAAGGTCACCCTCTAGGATGGGCTCGTCCTCCTTGTCGAGCGATGGGAAGAAGTTACGGAAGAGAGCCTCCGCCTGCCATTTGGAAGCATTCCTGAACTCGATCCAGACGTCCATACGACCAGGACGCGAAAGAGCAGGATCAAGTCGTTCCAGGTGATTCGTGGTGCTGCAAGTGTTGTCAACTGGGTGCCGACATAGCGAATGACCAAGACTCACGCGAAGAGGATACGGCCTTCTGCAGCAGCAACACCATCTAAAGCATTGAGGAGACCGCTCAAACTCAGCGTGTTGACATCCGAGACATGGTCCTTGTGACGTCTGTGACGACTGCTGGACGTCGAAGGCTGTTCTGGGACGGTGGCCTCTTCTCCGCTGTTGTTTGAGTCGGGCGTTCCATTTGAACTCTTGTCACGGGTGACGCTACGAGTAAAAGCGGCATCTAGATCTTCTAAGAGGACAATGCAACGGGCCGGGACACGGCCCATGAGGGTGGTCAGGGTGCTGTCACTGATCCATGACGACGACAAGGACAGAGTATAGATGTCGAGCATCAGCTCTCCAGCGATCGCATGGATGAGCGAGCTCTTCCCTGAACCTGGGACACCGTGGAGGAGGTAACCACGACGGAACGGGATGCCACGGTCGGCGTACCACTGGAGATAGGAGTCATGAAGGAAGCAACGGTGTTGGAGCTGAGATGACAGACCTTCTCGGACTTGAGGAAATCGCGAGCATCATTGAGAAGCATCTCCTTGACGCCCGGGTTCAAGACGATCGACGACATGGGACGCTTGTGACGCGAATCCGTCCACCGCCAGCTTCCATGAGAATCTGCAAAGTAAATCTGAATGCGGTGGATGGCCTCTGCCTCGTACTCCTTCTTTGCTTGGAGGACGAGCTGCTTGAGGATAGCATTGCTACGAGCCACCACGCTGCAACAAGTCTGTGAGTGGGTATGGGCCGGGATGAAAGTGGCGTGCGTACCTTATCGACAGGATTTCACAGCCACTGCCATCCGTCTTCTTGCTGCGACGCACCCTGAGCCAGTGGCCCCTGTAATAGATGGTGTGCGTCGTATCCGGCGTGGGCTGGAAGACAACACGCGTCTTGACCTTTCCGGGCGGTGTGTCCTCGTCACCGTCCTCGTCCTCGTCGCCGAACGAGTTGTCGGCAGTTTGAGTGCCCGAGAAGCCGGGCGTCGTCGTCCGTGTAGTCGTCTCGAACTCCCTAGAGCGTTGCCACTCTGGGCGGCGAGAGAGCCAGAGCATGAGCCAGTCGTAGGGGTAGTCTTCCTCAGAGAAGTGAGCGGTGAGGAAGAAAGCTACGACGGCGTCGTCAGCTGGGTCAGTTGTTTGCAGGGAGGCGCTTACAGTTGATAAAATGGGACCTGCGACGAGGGGTGAAGGATGAGTGTGAGTTGGGGGGGACTCCTCCTGGAAACATACCATGCGGAGCTGGAGACCCTGCGGGCAGTCTCAACGGTGCCTCCCAAAACCACGAGCTTTACACCGTCGATGACCGACGAGCCTCCTGCGCCGCCGACGAGAGGTTGCACGAGGGACTTGAGAGCGTCCATGATAGTGAGGGTGTGTGTGCGACAGTGTACAATCCAATGCTGCGACGGTGAGAGGGAATGGTGAGACTACGGAGGTGGTGGGAGTGTGAGTACAAGTTATGAATCGGCTCTAAAGCGATGTAGGGTCTGTCGGAAGCTGCACAAGCTGTGTCACAGAGCAAGGTCAGGGCCACGACGGGTGTCCAATGAGTTCTGGTCGTCCACTAAGTACTCAAATGTCGGAACGGTTGGTCAATCGAGGTCAAACCAGAGCGAGCGAACACGCGTCAGCCCGAAACGTGTGATCATCCTACGGCGTCCGCGCCACATGCCTGCAGGCGAACTAGACCCGCTTGCTTACATTCGCTAGGATTTATGTACACGTCTAGGAAACCTGGTAATACAGCCCCTCCACGGCAACATTCGCCTGCCATATCCCCAGCTTACGGACGAGTCGGAGCATGAGGGGAGCGGGCAGGATAAGCACATACGACACCGGAACCAAGACCACCAAGACGATCGACATGGAGAGGGTGATGCTGGGTTTGATCACTAGAAAGTAGAACAGGGCCTGGTACGTGGTCGCATCCGTGAACTGAATGGGGTTCAAATGAGCATGAGCTACAAGCAGACGGACGGACCCACCATAGCGTATGCATTCTTGTAAAAAGACGTTTCGTAATGTGCACCTGATGGACCGGTCTCTACCGCGGAGAACTCGGGAGGGCGGGGACGGTAGAAGATGGGTCTAGGAGGGTACGGCGGGGGATAGGCCAGGGGGCCATGAAACTTTGTTTGGAGTGCAAGCTGAAGACGGGAGAAGATGAGAATGTGGTTGGTGGCGAGAGGATGAAATGCTGACCTCGCCTCTGGCAAATGCCCTGGCCCCGAGAAGATCGAGGAAGCACAGCAAGGCTCCAAGTGGCAACGTGATAAGAAGCGTTGTACCGGTCTAGAACACGCCATCAGCCACCAGCGCATACCGCTCAACACAGGACCCGGGTAAAAATTGAGAATGTATCACGGTCGACGACTCACCAACGTAAAGACAAATTGATATATCCATGCGATCAGCGCATAGGGAAAGTTGAGCACCATCAAGTGAAAGACGGCAGCGTGGTATGCCGTGCGGCCGAGTGGGCGAAAATACCTAGCCCACGCACGTTTGTAAAGCGACCAGCGTCCGTGTCCGGAATGGAGTGTATTCCGAGCTTGCCTGGCATCCCAGCCAGAGTCATTGAGTGCATCGATGATATCGACGTCAGAGTCGTTCTCAGAGTCCTGGCAGAACGAGAGGACGGTTTGGGTGAAGGAACTCGAGACGGTGCTCGCGCGGGAGTTGGCGCGATGACGGCTCAAGGCTGGGCGCAGCAAGGGCGTGGTCTCACTGGCAGGGAGGTGTGAGTGGATGTTTGGTGAGAGGGCGTGTTCTGCCAGGGTATCCGGACCCAGTGGGGAGTGGACAGGTGGACGCTGAGGGTGTCTACGAGGTGATCGAAGTGCTCTCAGCCGTCGTTCTGGCGAGGGATAAGGTGGAGGTGGGTCATTGGTCGGTGCATCGAGCAGACCCAACGCATTCTGTGGTTCCATAGGTCGAACTTGCGAACTCGCCATGTCGAAATGGAAGAAGACGACTCGGCTCGGAGAAACAGAGCACGTGCCAGCCAGCAGTACATCGACACATGGACGATCACGCCGCCATCACCACGATGGAGTTGCTCACTGCTCTGCTGGACAACAAGGTTCAAATGTGTCCGCGACGACCCTCGCGCCTGGCTTTCTGAACCGAAACCCAGACCCCAGGGTCGGGGCCGAACCCGTCAGCCGACCAAACATGCACCACGTAACCACCGTCCAGTCGAGAATGGGCGTTGGGCGCTATAGCCAAGTGGTTACGGCGACAGATTCGAACGTGTGAACATCTGTTACTCTTCGAGTGCGCAGGTTCGAATCCTGCTGGCGTCGACGGTTTTTTACTCGGCGCCACCACAGACCGAGTTTCAAAAACGCGCTGGAGACTGACATCTGTCATACAGTAAGATGAAATTGAGTGGAGAGGGTTACTAAGGACAAAGGCCACAAGCTCGAATTCAGACGGGGTCCGCTGTGCATGCTAGGGCCTCTCAAACAGCGAGCAAAGGCGGGGCTGGATGACGGCCCGACGGCGGGACAGGGGGACGTCGATGTGCGGGGTTGCAAAGAGACATCCCAAAATGGAAAGATAAGCTGATGCCCGTGGCCTTTGCCGAGGGTGGCCAATTAGTTGGTGTGAAACAGGAGCCTTGGTTTTTCTGTTTTGCGAGCAAGCCCTCAGTTGTTCCGCAGAACGTCTTTGCGTCTCTTCCTAATTATTGCTCAACCACCCGCTCCTTCCATCTTATTCTTTCATCTCTTCCATCTTCTGGCCACTCTGATTTTTTTTCCCCCTCTCTAGCCATGGGTTGTGTCCAGTCTACCAGCGTGGATAACGAGGCAAAGGCCCGTGCGTGCTCTCCTCCCTCCAGTTCCGCTCACCCCCGACACACTCACCCTAGGTAACGATGAGATTGAAAACCAGCTCAAGAAGGATCGCATGCTGGCTAAGAACGAGATCAAAATGCTCTTGCTGGGAGCGGGAGAGTCTGGAAAGGTTCGTTATCGCCCACCCCGTTCATTTCGTCCCCTCATCCGAACCCACTTCCACTCCAGTCGACGGTGTTGAAACAGATGAAGCTCATTCACCACGGTGGCTACAATGACCAAGAACGTGACTCCTACAAGGAAATCATATTCTCCAACACTATCCAGTCCATGCGGTACGGCCAACGTTTCGTTCTCATTTATATGTGGCCCACGTGATTCATACATGTCCGCAGTGCCATCTTGGAAGCAATGCCCCAGCTTGATATCTCACTATCACCCCAAAATGATGCCCGACGGGCGGTCATTCTCGCCCTCCCAATCCAAATCGAGGGCGATGTCTTTCCACGCGACGTCACCGATGCCATCCGGGGACTATGGCGCGATCCGGGTGTCAACGAGGCTGTCCGCAGGTCCCGTGAATTCCAGCTCAACGACTCCGCTGTCTACTACTTCAATGCGATTGACCGCATGTCCGCACCTGGATACCTCCCAACGGATCAGGACATTCTGCGGAGCCGAGTCAAAACAACCGGCATCACGGAAACAACGTTCAAGGTTGGAGAGTTAACCTACAAATTATTCGACGTCGGTGGACAGCGAAGTGAACGAAAGAAGTGGATCCACTGCTTCGAAAACGTGACTGCGCTCGTATTCCTGGTCAGTCTGAGTGAATATGACCAAATGCTTTACGAGGATGAAAGTGTGGTACGTACACTTCTTTTTGTTTGTTTCGTTTACCGCTCAGGGATGCTGATTCACACACTAGAATCGCATGCAAGAGGCTCTAACGCTCTTCGACTCGATATGTAACTCTCGGTGGTTCGTCAAGACGTCCATTGTGAGTATTCCGGCATCCCTCCGTAACCATCACTCACCGCCTTGCCTCGTGTAGATTTTGTTCCTCAACAAGATCGACTTGTTCGCCGAGAAACTTCCACTTTCGCCACTTGGTGATTATTTCCCAGACTATACCGGCGGTGATAACTACGATGCTGCATGCGACTATTTGTTGCACCGTTTTGTCGCACTCAATCAAAATGCGGCGACAAAACAGATATACGCGCACTATACGTGTGCAACGGATACCCAGCAGATCAGATGTACGTTTCCACTCTGTTCATGCTGTACCGGGGCTGATTCGCTGCTCATCAGTTGTCCTGAGTGCCATTCAGGATATTCTGTTACAAATCCACCTGCGGGAATGTGGTCTCCTGTGACGAAGGTTCTACTTTTTCAGTTCGTTCCACATGGACATCCTCCTTGCATCGTATATCTCATCATTCGTCGTGTTGTTATCATATTCATGGTCTTCGTAGCATCAGATTCTCACTGCCACTCACCACCTCGACTATATCTTCTTTCACCTCTGTTTTTGCGAGTTGCTACCCCTTCCGTTTTTTTTTTGATTCTTTTTTTGATTTCACATTCTCGTTTTCGATCACCATATTTGTTCGTTTTCTGTGGGGTAGCACGACAGTCTAGATACCCGCTTTTACGATCCGCCATAATGACGAGTGGCTTCTTTTCTACGTCGTTGCCATCTTTTTCCATCCTTTCCTTATACCCGGCTCTTGTGAGGAGGGGTACTCTTGGGAAGGCGACTCAAACACGCCTGTTCGCGTCGAGCGTTTGTCCGCAATGCTGTATGTAGACTACCCAAGTATGGAGTGGGTGATGACCAGATCGTGCAGAGACCATTTGCAAAACGTTTGTATCCCAGCGGGTGAATATGTTAATTGCGCAGTTGGAGGTTTCAGCAACCGGGCGGGTCTCTTTTTAGCACATGGATGATGGCGTAGTGCAAGGACGAATGGAGAAAGAGGGGAGTGATATGTGACATACCGGGCAGTGCTCGGGGAGCCGATTTGAGGCCGGTCCGAGAGGTCATAAAACAGATTCGACTGGCACACGAGGGATACATCCCCGGACGGAGGCGCCTGGCCCCCATGGAGAGAGGAATGAAACAGCATCAGGATATTCGAAGCGACCTCAGGATGGGCTCCGCCCGTTTTCTTTCGGACTAGTGTAGAATTAATACCATTTGGGTAAATTCGCACTTGTTTTGGAACGGACCTCGCTTGACATGGATCTGGGATGGATCTCGCATCTTTACTGATTATCAGTGCTGCGCCAGCCACTCAAATATTGTGATTGGATGAGGGGCTGAGGCCGTTTCGAATTTTCCGATAGGCTATACATTGCAAAGAGCTAACATATCACATTGAAGCTGTCCTTGTCAGCAAATGAATTCACGTAGTACTGCTCATAGGCCTCTAGACACGACTCCTTCGATACCTCGATCCCAGAGATTGCTGTCTCAAAAATGGGGATGAGCTCCACGGCATGCGCTATATCTGTCATCGGGACCACCGCATAAAAGCTTGAAGGACCTGAGGCGAGGTCATCAGCAGGACGTTGGACTCGGTAAAGGCCCACTCCTTCTTGGTCAGCCAAGGGGTCGGCACGGACAGTGAACAGTTCGACGAAAAGAAGGGGGGTTGTTAGATATGCAGGGAGCTCAGTAGGGGCGTGAACTTTGGGCGAAAAAATCGTCTTAACACGAGCGACATCTGAACATTACCTTGAGTCAGATTATAAACAATGTGATAGCAAATTGGCACCACTTGCCCATAACATTGCCAGCGTCAGTGCGACTGAGAAGCACTGCATCATGCACTCCAAATGGATGTTCGTCAGAACGCGGAAGAGCCTGGATCACCTGGCTACGCATTATATAGCGCGAACGGAAAGACGAATGTTGCTGGATCCGGCATTTATGCCAGATGTTGTACATCCCCGTAGAAGGGGCCCATGCTAGAGTCGGGTTACCGTTTGAGGCGCGATGAATATAGTTGTTAATGTGTTCCACGGCGTAAGGAAATGAATAGCGGCTCTGCATCTCCGTGATCGTGATCCCTGGACAATCGGGTTTAACGGTAACGTGAAATGCAATGGCCCCAGATGACGACAAGAAACCTTTGGGATCTGTGAAGAAGTTGCGGAAAGGACGTGGACCAGGGAAAGAGTATTCATCGTCGGGATGAATGCGCATAACGAAAGAAGACATTGGGTTGATGGTCGTGATCTCCTCGTCTTCAGTGACGATGATATCTTCGAGGGGTCGCGTCGACTGGTGTAGTATTAGGTAGAGATCGAAGCGGCGTATGTTTTCTTCGCGGTTGAGTAAAGAGACAACTTGATCCACAAATGAGCTGGCTTGCCGGCTAGTTTTTTCGAAAGGAACCTTGCAGTGAGTGATGAGAAGACGCTCTGTAACGTCCGCAGTGTACTGCATCAAGGTGCCATTATTCCTGATGTTGCGTGCGAAGCTCTGCATCAGTTCAAGTTTCGGGATATTAAAGTCAGCCTTCACCCCGCTAGCGCCTCGACGCGCCTCAGCGTCGATAATGGCCTGCCTGGATGCGTGAAATTCCGCCAATGATCCAACCATCAATGCAATAGATGCATCGGAGTGAACAGGATCCTGGGCCCTGTAGATAAAGTCGACAAGGGAACGTATACTGTAGACAAAAGAGGGGGTGACGACGGGAGATGATTTTACGATCAAAGGAACAATCGTGCGCTGGATATCGCGATGCTCGCGGCCCGTCATCTGCTTAACAGATGATATGCCTGAGCCGAAGTGACGAACACCAATACGCTTGTGTTGAATCTTGTAGCGGGTATCAAGAACGTGTCGACCTGCAGCCTCTAAACACCACTTAAGCGGGTGGTCGAAAAAAAACTTGTGGCAGTAGTGCAGTATCTCGCCGTTTAGGAAGCAAGCGGGGTCCGCATACTTCCAATTTCGCCAGAATGGCAGATGAACGCCTAATAGCTTTATCGCCTTTGCCTTCTTTTGGAAGTTGGCGAGATCCCAAGGATGGACAGTAGCACACAATTCTTGAATTTGTCGCAGGGTACTCGCGCCATTCCGGGGAGGGTGGGGGAAGGGATCACCGAATTCTGGTAGAGTCGCGGTTGTAACCGGGGATGCACTTTTGGCAACACAAGCAACGAGCTGTTGCTCTGGTAGATCCGCGACATAGGCAACGAGGGGAGTGAAACAGTGACGGACGTATCCAAGGGCATCTGTCATGGCCCCACCATGTTGCGCAGTCTCCTTAAGTGACGCAAAAACAACATCCATGCACGAGTGGAAGACACGAGCAGATAGGATAGTTTGGAAATCACGATGAACTTCGAAATTAGGTATGGGCATGAAGGCCACACACCGCCACGCATGCGATGTCGCTTGCATCCTGACATCAGACTGGATATTGCCGATTGTAATAAAAACGGGGTGCATCTCGAGTCCTCCAGTATGACGGCTCACAGGAGTCTTGTCGGATGCGATAATAATAGGCACTAAAGTGGCCCCCTCTGGAAGTTGGTCCTGCAGGTATTAATTTCAGAAGAAATCAGGATTACGCTCATCGCATGGTAATGATGTACCTGGATTTGATGCGCACGATCTGCTGTAAAGAACTCACTGTACTCCCTTTCTGTCCCCCGCACAACGACATGCGGATCAAAGGTCATATGGTTTGCGAACATTGGATTGCCTAACAAATCCTCCACGACCGCTTTTGCGTCACGCCAGATGAGATGAATAGGTCGGATGGTCGGGCAGTCCGGAACAGTCAACGTGGTGCACTTCCATTCAGGACCACTTGGCAACATGTCCAGCCATCCACACAACTGATCAGCAGTAGTAAACGATGGCCGGGGTCGGGTCAGGAACTGGGATAAAAGGGGGCTAAGTAAATAATATCGAGATGGTCAACCAAAAGCGTACCCATTTCAACTTGAGAAATTGGCCAATTTCTGCTCGAGTGAGACGCATCGACAAAAACTTGGCTAATTCCCACTCCCCTTCATCTTGAAATGGATAATATGGGCAGGACGTGCGACAATCTTCGTACTTATCTTTCCGTAGTTTGTCAAGCAACGTCTCTGATTTCCCAAACAGATATCCAGATCTTGGGTGGTATCGACCTGTGACGCTTTCTCCAGGACGTTGAAAAAAGGAGGGGGGGACAGAGGTAGGGATCCTATCCGCAGGCAGCAGAGCGCATGTTGTTGAGTTCAAATGATTGGCCAGGCAGGCAGGTGATGGGAAAAAAACCCTGCAGCCGGGGCATTCAACTGGTTGGCTGGAGGAAAGTATCAATAGGCTACTGCACAAAATATAAGCAAGCGCACGGCGGGAGTTCTGACATTGCTACTTGCGCCGCCAGTGCCGCTGGCTGGAACAGTGTTGAAGGGTTTCTGAATTTGAGCTCCGCTGTTTTCGCAACGCCAGCTGGCAATCCACTGATCAACAAGTATGCGCAGTCCCCCGCCTCTATCTGCGTCTTTGAGGACTTCTACTGCCTCTAGCCCTCGGACACCTCTCTCGATTGACCAGAATCTCCTCCAGTCCCCTCACAAACGCCCTCATGATACTAGAGAACTGGGGTCAAATTCGGTGATTTCCTCTTCCTCACAGCTTGGGTCTCCCACAAGAGGAGATCCCATGATCCGAAAGCGCACCCTGGAGGCCAGGGACCGGATGGAGAGAATATTTCTTCCCCACAGACTTCGCACCTCTGTCCAACCCCCTGAGCTGCGATTTGCCATGAGAAATCTGGGTATATCTTCTCACAACTCACTAACGCTCAAGGATGTAGAAGAGGTTAGAACTAACTATCTATACTTGTGGCCTGTACTGATGTCCATGCTAAATTAGGGAGAAGGAGTCTTCAGAGACGGTTTACACCAGCTGTCCAAGGAGCTCTTTGACAAGCTTTACGTTGCTAAGCTTGCATCCAGAGACTGCATCCTCTCCCGCATCTCTACAACCCTTCGTGAAATTGACGCCCTGGAAAGGATGAAAGACGCACTTTTGGAGGTTTACAAGACTGATAACGACCAGGTTTCTGTTGCCGCTAGGGAGCTGGACTTATTCAAGGAAGAGGCAGAAGCTCGCGACTACGATATTGAAAACTACCTAGCTTATCATCACGCTGTATATGCTGATGAATTGGCCGCGTTGACTGTCGCTGACATGCAACTGAGCTACATGAACCCTCTTTCCGATCCTGCGCCCGTGGATGAAGATTCTGATTCCGATGTGACAGACGACGTGGTATATGACGATGACACTCAGGATCATGAAGGGGAGCCATTCTAAAGAATGAGATGATCCTGGTTAGTTTATCCCTGCGACTAGTGGAACTCTTAACTGATCTTTTCCCGTTCAGACATTCCTGTAATTTTTTTGCTGTATGCGCTGTGGTTCGTTATTCTTTATTTACACTCTTGTATCGGACCGGCAGTACCCAATCCGTTTATGGAACACGTGTAGCTATATGTGAATTTGAGTCTGTTTGCGGTGCGTACTAGGTTTATCTCTCTTCCTCCCCCGCACTCTACATATACAAATGGCTCCCCGGTCGCAATCTACTCGGCGTCATCATATCGTGCGTGCCACCTATTTTCTAAAAAAAACAAAACTTTATATCATCCAACAGACTGCTCCTCGTTTTCCTCCCGGTTTCATCATTGGATCGTCCGACGCTATCGATCAAGTCCAGGACCCAGCGTTCTTCGAGAACGATGGAACTGGGTTACCGTTTCAGCTCGGTGAGCCCTCGCAACACATCGTTGATATGGCGGCACCATCGTACGCTGGTCCACCCGTCGATACCACTATGTTGGCTTCGACCTCCTTCGATCGATCGATCGAACCACATCCACCCATAGACATCGGTGCAACCCTCGCACTTCCATCACTCCTTACGGCCTCGTTTGACGCAGACTCATCGATACCACAAGAGTATCAACTCGCGGTGGTCCCAATTCGTGGTGGCGAGGCAAGTAATAGCGGATTCCGGACTTCAAACATTATTACCGTCCGTTGAGTCAATGATCTTATTGTTCGACTGCTGACAATATACATTAGAGTGTTACAACTACAACGAGACAGCGCCAACGCAAGGCACGCATGCCGGACCCCCCGCAACCCGCCCTGCCGCCGTTGATATTACCCGACTCGGTTGCACCTACGCCGCAATACGCCCCTTCCAAAGAGCAGCTCAAGCTGTTTATCGCGACGATTAAGAAGTCTATTCATCGAATGATGTTCACCATAGACGCGATACCGACTACGAAAAGGGACCGGGACGACAAGCTTCGCAACATTGTGACTGCCGCCGCTGCCGAGGTTCTAGGTTCCGCGCCCCACCCGAAGATGCGACACCGCTGCGTGGATATCATGTGGGAGGCACGCGCAGCCTTTCGCCGATATGCAGATGATACAGTCGATCTATTCTTTGGCCTACAGCTCCCAATCCGGAGTTCCCTCGACGGTGTATCCTATCGGCGCGACCTAATCCAGTCCATGCTCAGTCAGCAGCAATATTCGTATTTTCATAATTTTGACGAAGTAAGTGATCAATTAGCTGTGCTGAATAGATCTACATACAACTCCAGATGACAGGAGCCATCCAGTACTTCGAGCATGAGAGCATCGCTTGCGCGATCACGAAGATTATTTGGACGGAATTGGGGTGCCATGAAGTCCTGCTGCCGAACTCGATGGCACCATTGGTAGCTCTGACGGCCGCCTCATTTGTCGCTGCCCTCAAACGACGCAGCGAAGGCGTTGTTGGTTCGTACTGCGCTGCACATGAATTCGTAGAGATATATCGCGCTATATTCCATTTCATTAACTCTACAGTACTGGGTGATAACGTTTCTAGAATTCTTTTCGTACAATTCTGTGAGCTAGTTGTATCTCGTGGTACCGTCGTATATAGGGACAGCGTAGTCGGCGCTGAGAACCTCAGCGACTTTTAGTGTCGTAATAGATTGCACTTGATTGATTAGCTCATCACAAGATAAGAAAAATAAAAATTTGGGAATAAAAGTTCACCGGTCACCAATCGGAAGACTGTCCCTTACAGAACATAATGCACGTAAGTCGCCAAACCTCATGCGACGGGTGTTTCATTTGAAGGGCTTTTCAGATGAGGTAGCATCAAGGGTAAACTATAATAGAGTTATCATCACACGTAGAAACGTATACGGCTAGGCAAGACAGGGTCTGGATCGTAAGATAGGATGAGGGCGTTACGGCTGCGCGACTGCTTCTGGCATGTCCGTGACACGCCCGATGATATTGTATCGTTTTCTGCCCAGAGCGCACGAAACAGCCATGAGCACGCACTCGACAAGGGCGCAACGAAGCCGCCCAGAAAAACACGCACGAGAAAAACGAGTGCCAGTCGTCGAGCACCTTTCGCTCGTTTTCGAGCAGGGCGCTGTAGTCGGGCACAGCGTCCTCGACGTTGAGGCTCGACTTGCCGAGTCCCTTTGAGCCGTCCTTGCCCGCAAAGATATTGTAGGACCCGCCCTTGCCATACACATCCTTTTTCCGCGTGACGTCAAACACATCGCCTGTAGACGCCGTGGCATGGCATGTGAGTGGCGGACTCGGAGACGTGTGAAGCGAGCATGGGTCACCTTTGATCGAGACGTAGATCGGCTGGGTCACATCGGAGCCATCGTACTGCGCGAGCTCGCTGAGCGTGAACGGGTTGTGCTTGGGCGGCTCGAGGTCGTCTCTGGGCGGCTGCATGATCGTCTTGGGGGACTCTTTCTCGTCCGTCTGTGTGGTGACTGCCGGGCGTTGGGGTGGTCGTGATAAGACACGACGACGGAGGAAGAAGAGCAGGGGGAGGCTGAGTGCGACTATGTAGATGGTATAGGACAACATGTGTCTCGTCGCAGTCATCTCCTCGCGCGGGAACGGCCGCGCTACCCAAAAAACCCACCGCAACACCCCCATCCCTGTACACGTCAGTCTGGTGTATATATAACGAAAAGAGACGGCGTAGAGGTACGTTGACGCATACGATGGTTCGGGAACCACGAAGAAGGCAGACTTGGACGTTCCACTCGCCGCCCCGTCCGCGATGGCCCCTTCCGAGATCCAGTCCACTCGCCACCGCCGCCGCCGTGCACGCCACTCCCCATCGTCGTTCCTGGCCGCCGTGTACCCCCAGCACGTCCGTGCCCCCGTTCACAGCGCACGCCAAACTGGCACTCCCTCCCACGCTCTACCGCATCACTCCTCCGTACGTCTGTTTTACTGTCGTCCAGCTCGCGGGTGCTCCAAGGTAGGAGGACTCTGCCAGGTCCACGTCCCATCTCCTCGGTGAGTCGCACCGATGTTGAGCTTGGTCACGTCAAGGAGGCTTCTAGGCTCAGGGCTTCACTTTACCGCTTGTAACACAAACATCCGTGAAGCGTGCACCTCGGCAGAGCAACACGGATCTGATCTTCGATCCTGGACCTGATCGTCGACCGTGGACATAAATGCGGGCCCTATCAATTAAAATCGCCCATCACCTCCCCTGTACGGCAACGCCGAAAGGAAGCATTGCATCTGCGCAAACACGCTTCTCTTTCGCACTCGACACCGATCATGCGCGCACCCGATGCTGCAGTGTCGTCATAACTAAATTTTAAAGGGTATTCGTAGGCATGTGATGTAAAATACAACATTGAAACGAAGCCAATAGACTGCGGGATTTTCTCAAACATGGTCAACGAAGAAAGAAAATCGACTGGGTCGAAGACGAAGGCGAAGGCAATTATGCGGACAACGGCGACGTAAAAGCAGTAAGCATATGTATGTAAATGAGTCGACAGTCTCAAGGTGTACAGTACCGGATCGCAGGCTACAGGCAAACGTAGTTATGAACATAGCAGGTGGTGTATACTTGCAAGCATAAACGAGTGAGGGTATAGGGTATTCAGATTCGGACAACAACTTGCGGTGAGTGCATAGCCAAGTTCACCCCCCTCTGATATGCATAGGAAGAGAGCAGCTGGGCGGAAGAGGGGGGGTTATATTCGTACAATGACAGGCATCCGTAACCCGCTTTCGTAATTCGTCGCACTTGCTTTGGAGCACTGTAACACGATCGGGTTTCGTCTCGGCTCCGGCCTGCATTGAGAGAATGACTTACTTGGGCACGGCCATAGCGTGTTCAGCACATCCAGAGGAACGACGATGTCTTTGGCAATCTCCAACGCGTCGATCAGTGTATTGTCGTTCTCCCACAGGGAAAGACATCTGTCCTCACATTTGGTCAGACGAACAAGGCACGCTGCAGAGACACTTACATGGACACCTGACTAGCAAACCACGTCACTTGGAACGGCCGTCTCGTAAACAAGTTTCCCTCGGCTTCTCCAAGGCGCTCGATCGACATCCGAACTCTCCGGATAAAGTGACTCTGGTGGTAAACTGCAAGGGAATGAACTTGCCCGTAAATTTGAAATAGCAGGCGGAGACTCACGCCGTTGCTCGGTATGCTTACGGTTAAAGGATGGTAGGTTTCCAGTTTCCCGGCCATGCAGGCTACATCGAGTGCGATCAGACGAATAAAGATATCTGAATGGACATCACTTACGTCTGTAGAATGGAAGTGAGCATCATCTGCGTGCTGTTCGAGAATAAATCGACATCAGTATGATGTCAGAGCAACCCTGACAATGAAGAGAAAAAATATTTTGCAAGGGCACGCACTTATACACGTACTCCCGACACATGTACAGGAGTGCCATATCAAGGTTACACGTGTGGGAATCCAGTGCGTTCTGTATTTCCCGAGTTTCTCGCCAGGACTCCAGCGCCAGCTCAGACGTATTGTCTCTCGAGTAGGTATTCTTCCGGAGGCGGGTTGTGCAAAAGTTCCAGAGAAGCATGCTACGGCAATAAAGCGCCCATATCGAGTCTTTTGGTGATTGCACTTTGTGATCGGTGGAGACGCGCTCGGATACCTCGCCTGGGAACAATAGCCGGAACTAAACAAAAGGGATCATCAGTCCAACTCACATGAATCGCAACAGTGGATATGAACGCCATGTGCCACGTAAGAGAAACAACCAGTGGCGACTCACATTGGCAGGGTCTGTCAGGTAAAGATCCGTTGGCTCTTTCTGAAACGCAATACAATGTGAAGTATAACTGGCCACGAGGTTGAGCGCACTCCAACACAACCTCCTGCACCCTTCCTTGTGCATCTCCTCGGGAGTCCATGAGGGGTCCCAGGGTGGAGCATATGACCAAGAGGAGGAAAAGTGATCAGTGACGATTGACGCATTAGGCGCGACAGGAATGCATGAACACTTCCGCACAGAGGAATGCGGTGAGCGAAGACCGTCTTTGGACATGCCTTCAAATGGTCTCTTGTAGGCAACTGGGACAGTGTTGGGAGTGAATGCCGATACTTCGGGTTCGTTGTTATCGAGGAAGGTCAGACCGAGAGCTCGAACGATGTGATCCAAAAGAATGAGAGACTGTCTCTCGCGTTCCGGTGTGTAAAGATGGTGTGCGGAAGATTCATAGAGAGCGAGGATCTGTGAGGTCATGTAAAAATGAGGAGGGGTAGAGTATAACATGGAGACGCACAAGGGCTGCTTTTGCTAGCGTCATGTCGATCCATTGTGCATTCCAAGAGGCCTCGAGGGAGGCTTGCGCCTGGTCCCGGAGCCAAGCGGCACGGTTTCGACCTGCGGTGCTGAGTTCCATCTCGCTCGATTTCATGAGGGTGGCGAGAGCCAGTCCGGCAAAGACGAGCGAGGGTTGCATCAGCGACCGATCTTCGGGGTTGTACAAACTCCGCACAAATTCAGGGACATTGACAAAGGAAAGCCAATAACCAGTGGTCGTAAATCTGGAGGAGGGTGAATGAAGAATGGACAAACATTTCACCAGACGCACAGTGTAGACAAGTCAGAAGCGATGTCTTTGAGGCTAGAGAACAAACGCGTTGGGATGGACGCACTCGAATGGAACAAAGGCCACTTACGATTGGTCACGGTTGGCAGAGTAACTGTTGACCAGATTGTCCCACCACTCCTTGCGGTTGTACTGGACGGAAGGTGTAGGTAGAGATACCCGGACCTTGTCGACAAGGTGGCGGTCGGGTTGCTGTGCAAGGACGTTAGGCTGAGGTGAGACGAGTGGCATGCCTGATCGATGCATACCGTGGAATAAGTATCGGCGGATAAGCCTCTGGATGGGGCGGAGGAAGAAAAGTCGGAGGCCTGAGGTGAGAGGGATGGTTGGTTTAAGCGAATGTGGCCGTCTTGTTCGAGATCGGAGGTTCTGAGGGTGGGGGGATCGAGGGGTCTACGCTCGTCGGGGTCCTCTTGAGCATCTGGAGCGCGGGTCGCCGTTCTTTTCCTCTTCGAGGGTGGTAATGACGGAGCGGAGGCGTCGGCGGGACGTTTCTTGCAGGAACGTTGACGGGTGCCGGGACGTTTATCGGGGCCTCTGCGCTTTGGGACAGCATCGTACTGGCATTCGTTTGATCGGCGAACACAGTTATGACAGATCGGACGAGTGGAGTCACAACGGATCTTCCTGGCACGGCTTCGAGGGCACGTGAATAACTCTGTAAGAAGGACGCGGGGAGGCTTACCATTGGCGACAGGCGATGACAAGGTTGGAACCTTCACGCCGCGGAGGAAGGGGCTGTGTTGCGGAAGGGGTATTGCGTGTCGCAGGTGGGGAGGGAGGATCGCGCTTGACGGGGGGCGATCGTTGATCAGAGTCGGGAAGAACAGGAGCAGGTGGGGATGGGGGGGAGGGGTAGGAGTGGTCGCGGGCATCGGGGGGGAACCTGCGATGAGTGTGGTAGGGTATGTTGAGTTGAGAGGGGGCTGGGGGAAGACGAGCGTTGGGATATGGTTGGGGAGAGGCGTCGAGGGCGAGGTGGCTGCGGGAGGAGATGGCGTATTCGTGGGAGTACTGGTGGTGGGGTGTTTGGAGGTCGAGGGAGGGTTCGAGGAGCTGTTGTGAGGGTGGGTTGGGGACGAGATAGTTTGAGTCAAACTGAGAAGCGAGAATGCCTGCGGCGCTGTGCACGTCGAGGTGGTCAGGATGGTAGCGGACTTTATTAACGTGAGCGTCGAGAAAAGAGCGCGAGGTGATGACGGGCTTACGACTACTGTCCCCGTGCGGTTGTGGAAAGTGGGCGCCAAAGATGGGGGAGTGAAGGCCGGAGCCGTCGTCGCTGGACTGGGGGCCGTCGTCGACGATCATGGCGGGGAAAGGGGAGTAGACGTCGCTGGTGGCAGAGATGACCATGCAAGAAGAAAGCTCACTCGATCCCGCCACGCGAGGAAACAGTTGTCTCATGCTCACGTCCGCTTATGAAATCCATCTTAACTTGCCTTATCCGGCCACCCCGATGATCAGAAGATCCACTTTATTTTTTTATTATATATTTATTTTCCACAGTCCCGCCTAAATCGGACAACCCCCCCATCGGCCCCGGCACACCCCCTCCCCCCGTGCCTGGTCGCCGTGCGACCGCGTGTCTCCCCTCCTTCCTTTTTCGGACACTCTCCATTTCGACCGCGCACCGCTCCGCACTTGAGCTCATGCTTGCCCTTCTCTTCTCCTGCTGTGGCCTCCGTCACCGCCCTGTCAGTCCCCGCCCCGTCCCGCCCGTCCAAACTGACCCCCCCTCAGCCAGACGAACGCACCCCGCTCATCCCCCATGCCGATGACACCCCGACGCAAGTCCCCCTCCTCCTCCCCGTCCACCCGCTCACCCCCCCCAGCCCACAGCCACGCATCGTCGACCAACAGAAACTAAAAGACCGTCTCGGCTCCGTCGTCCGCGCCGTCGAAGGGTCCGTCCCTCCTCCCCTCCTCCCCGCCTCACCCAACCCCCAACAGAAAGATGGTCAACGTGAACGCCCAGTTCCCATTCAGCCTCCAACGAGACACCGCCTCTTCCCGCTCCGCATCTCTCCCCGACACCCGCGCCCCGTCGGTATCTCCATCCCGCTCGACCGCCTCCCTCCATCATCCCGACGGCGATGACGTGCCGCCTCACCCTGCCCTCGTGGCCGGTCCCCCGCCGCCGATCCTCAATGTCCGCCTCGTCAAATCCGCCCGCTCAACCCAGAGCACGCGTGGCCGCTCTCAGCGCAGTGGCGATCCCAGCAGCCACACCCTGCCCGAGTTGCAGCTCACAGCAGACGGACACCCGCCTGCCTCGCGTTTGGAAGCACCGTCGGCCAAGGTGCGTCTTCCTTTGTGACAATCCTTTTGTGACTGTCACGAGCCCTGCATGCCTTTCCCTCCAAAGCTGCCCGTCGGTCCAGAAACACCCCCGTATGGCGACAACTTTAGCATACACGACGCTGGCGCTGTAGCACGTTCATGGGGAGACTGACCTACTGTCGCTCACGCTCATTTCCGAACCTCGCCATACAGGCTCCCCTCTATAGCACACTCCTTCCTTCTTCGGTATTGTCTTGTTATCTCCACGAGGTACCACTTTCACAACTTTATCGTCTGGACATGTCGTCGGATCTGGTTGCTGCGTCACTGCTTTCCAGATATGTTGTCCTCCACTGTTGTGCTTCTCCCCGACCACGAATCTCATCATTGGCTGGGAACTTTGCCGCTATGAGTCCACATGCAAGAATTCCCTGCGCGGAAACTCCCTTTGCAAATTTCAAACGCCCAGAAATGGCCGCCCCAAGCTTGCAACCTTGAGTGGCGAGTGTGCTTGCACATGTACCAACACCGATTTCCCACCGGGCATGCGTTGCCACCCCGTGTGGTGTCTCATGTCCTCGACATGGACCCTGTTGCAGTGCAGTCTCGCGTAAATAGGCCTGTCAAGACAACCCGCTTTGACTCCTCCACGCGTCACCGCCTGGGTCCACGCCGGCCGAAACAGGTCGAAACAGGACCGGCGAGGCAAGAGAGTGAACGAGAGAGAAACACTTGCTCTGAAACTGAACCGCTCAAGGTACGAACATCCGCTGAAATATAATATCACAGGGCGACTCGTGATCATCGCATTATTCAAAATACCTATATATGTACAACTCACCACGCCCGTCAAGTTTCTCCATGGAGGTATTACGCGACTGCGCGATGATCTGTTAAACGCTCGGATCCGCGCAAGGAAATGAGCTGAAAGGGGAAAGGGACGGGGGCAGGGAGGGGAATAAAGTGAAACGAGCGAAGCGTCTGTGAGATTCATGGCGCTGCCACAAGCAGCTCAACCTCATCCGGCCCATTGGAAGATAAACTCTTCCTGGCCTGCCCCTCGCGACCCGGTTCCCATCGTCCGATGTGCTAGACGCACATCGGCCATAACGCGTTCGTCTCCAGTCTGGCCACAAGGCGTGTTCGACTCGTCACTCGGTGCGCGTGTACAGACCTCGGCACGCCTCTGCCGCATGAATGTCATGTATCAAGGTCAGGAGACAGTCTCTTACGTACATGAAGAAGATCGACCCCACACCGACCTAACCGTTGGGCGTGCACGCGCACCCTTGGACGAGAACGAGAGAGATGTCATTGTGAGACCCGTCCCTGCGCACTTAAGGCGCGATGGGATGGAGATCCATTTCAGGCACAAGCTGACCGTCACCGAGACGGGTGCAACGGGGCGGCGCGGGTTCACGTCCCTCACTTTTTCCCCACGTTACATGGGCCCTTGTCTCGTTGGGAGATTTGTTGATGCGAACGCGTGACCGACCGTTTGGTTGACGACAACCAGTCAGGCCAGTTACCATCCATGCACCGCCAAGAGATCGCTGTCGAACGCGTCAAAACGTGTCCCGACACGGGCGCCTGATCTTGGGTGGCCATCCGGCCGCCTTTTGCGCGAGTCCCACCCCGGTCAACTGGAGGTCATCCCTGCACAATAGAGTTGGCCATCCTGTGAGATCTGGGGTGTCACAAGAGGGCTCAGGTTGGGAAAAACCAGGCAGCCAATCACAACCTTGGGCGAGGTTCCTGTCGAGGAGGCCGGCGGCCGGAACTTCCAAAGGAACCAGCGTCACAAGGGGCCGACCCTACCGCTTATCCACCCCTTCCCGATGAATGACATTTGCGGTTAGTACTGGGCGAATCTGAAGTACAATACAGGGAATGCATGGCTACAACTAGGTGCGTATGATACATCGGCCAAGATACGCTCACACACTTTGCTCTCGTTTACAACCCGTGCGCTTCTATATGTCGCATGATCGTCAGCGATGCGAGCACCTCTGTTCGGTGAGCGAGTGAGAACCCTGGTGGTTGGGAAACGTACCAGCCGCAAGGTGAGGGTACCCCTCGTCAATCGTCAACATGCAGCCAGACGATCCTTGATAGTCTGGTTCACCAGCCACCTTGAGCGAATAAAAAGCGACGAGGTATTGGCTCCGATTCGTGCACTGTGCACATGCGTCCAGTCAATCCGGCAACCTGCGCATGAAGACATGGATCGCCTGCAGGACCTGTACTCACGGTCCACTCATGGCCCCTCGTCGTTCGCCGGCTCCATCGGTACTCTTGTCCATCGGATCCAATAAATTTCCTCGTCGTGCTGCTGTGTACACCTCATATCAGCAGTAGGACCTGTGCCTCAGCACGATCGGCGCTCACCTGCCTAATGGCGAAAGCTTTGCGAGGTATTCGTTCATGGCTATGGGAGCCCCTGACCGGATGGTGATCGTTCCAAGCGAATTATCCGGGCCAAACGCGAGCGCGATCAATGGGTCCCAGGGATCATGCCCATTCGTCGCATTGTGAATCATGTACGCGGTGTGGGTCGGCGCTTCGGCCGTGCAGCGCAAACGCAGACGAAGACGGTCATGCATATCGACAAAGTCGGACCCTGTCAAAATCCCGGTTTTGTCTTCGAGGAGGTAGGGCATGCCATAGACGGTAGACATGACTGACAAGACGTCCCTAAGGGCAAGGATGCAATATCACACACAGAAGGTACTGTGGTCTATATCTGCATCTGAGTTGTCGGTTTAAACCATTTTGGGCAGACGGCACATGTAGGACAGGTGAGCGACACGCCATATACTGGCAGGCATACCAGGTGCATGCAGTCGCGTTATGTTTGCCGATATGGCCATCGGTGAGGTCAGCTGTCGGCATAGACGATTCGAAGATCGTGCTGCGGCCGTTCGTCCTGGTGCCGCAATAAATGAGGGTGACTAACGGTGGCAAAAGAAACCACTGCCTCGCACGCAAGAGTCGTAAACCCGTTCGTGCGGCGCATCTGATGTTCGACCGATCAGCTTTCACGACAGCGATGACGTACGTCTAGTTCGTGAAACTGTCTCAAGGTAAAACCCAAACGTTAGCCCGTGGCGGTCGCATTAAACAGGCTTGCAGGCACAGGACTGCGTCAACACTGAACACGAGGTCGAAGAGACCCTTTGATTCGAACAATCGGTTCGAAGTGGGACCTGCGCAACCCTAGCTGGTGTTCTTTAAAAAATGATGTCCGAGTCATAGATGATGCGTGTCAAGCCGGCTGTTGAGATGACCGTAACAGTGGGGTATTCCTGATGCCGTATGCATTGCTTGTTGAATTATCATGCTAAACCGGACAACACCTCAGGGAGGGTCCTCATCGTGGTCAACGGAACACGTCAGCTCGCGAGCACAGCAACTCTCCAGCTTCATCTCATATGAAGGCGGTCACTCCGCCTCATCAAAACGAGGATGTCTGTCGAACATATTGATCGCGAACACATGGATCCACGGGTGTTGTGCGCACCTATAGAGCGCAGGCACATTACCTTCTGCCATAAGATGTATAGAGAAGATCGTCATCGGTGTTTTTCACTAAAGCACATGATCGAAATAGCCACCGAGACAAGCGAACAGTGGCGGCGGGGGAAACATTGTCCGGTTCTGTTCACTCCATGAATTCGTGCGGTAGACCGAGGCGTACAACATACCGAGCACACCCTAGCTGTTTCTGCGGTGGGGCCTATCCCTCACTGCATTCATGTCCCACAACCTCCGATGCCTTTCCCGCTCCTTTTCCCGCTCCCTTTCATCATAATCCCTCACCCGGCCGCGTTCCTCGCGGCTATGGGCTGGCGACCGGCTGTGGTCTCTCCCGTCGCTGCGCCCTCTGCGAAGGGGAGACCGCGATCGTGATCGCTCTCGAAAGCGTGCCTGACCGTCTTGTTCATCGTGAGTTGCCCTGCGAGCCTCCTTGCGAGCGCGTTTCTCCTCCTTGCGCTCCGCTTTCCTGCGGCGCCTTTCTTCCTTCTCTTGTCTACGTGCTGCATCATCCTCGGTGCCCGGGGCAGTGGCACCGGAAGTCGCCGATGAGCCTGCTGCAGGTTCACTCGCTTTACTAGTCGGACCGAAGCCTCTGTAAATCACGATGTCAGCCTTGGTCGTGTGGTGCTTGTAGACGTGACCCACAGCGCGATGGAGAGAGCTTCTGCCTCTGCCTCTTTTACCTTGCGAATTTCTTCCTCTCTTTCTGCCTCGGTGATCGTCTTCTCCCTACTGTACCAGTGGATATCCTTGTGCTTTTGCCATCTTCCAGTCGGGGCATTGATGCTGTGGCCGATGTAGTGCTGCAAGATCACTCAGCTGGCTGCGGATACATGTGTGGTCTAGCGCACTTCTCTGTCCTTGTCTGCGGACACGTCGGTCCACTTGAACTCTGCTTGGCCCCCTCGGGTCCCTCCACGGATGGGTTCAAACATCGTCCGCGGGAGACAACCGCCACGGTCGACCAAGTCTTCCTTTCAGGCTCCGCTTCTATCTCCGACAGAAATATGTGCCCTGATATCTAGATGAACTTGGTGCATGGGGTGCTGCTGCCAGGTGCTCCCCCGCGGGATGCCGACACCCCGCTCTTCTGAGTGATGTGATAGGTGGATGGTTGGGTAAGATTCAGGTGGTAAGCGTGCGGTCGTGTCAGTGTGGCGTGCGGTGTGGACGGGGACCGTCTTCCCTTTCTGGCCAGCAACATCTCGGTGAACATTGCGTGATCCCGCCCTCGAGTTGATCTCCGCCACCTGCCGTCTTCTTGGCTGTCAAGAACGATGTGCTCTTACTGCATGATTGATGCGCTAGGTAGTTTCCGGTGTATGTTGTATGTTGCAGCTTGTGAAATGGAAGGCTCCGACGCGTCCATCTTTAGTCTAGGATCAGGGTCTTCCCAAGCATGTCACGATTGTATGTTCGGAAATGGTGAGGTGGACTAGGGGTACTTGGCTTTCTATGACTAGCGCTTGCCTCGTCATTGGGCAACCTCGAGAGAACCGTCTTATCGGTGCTCATACCGTACGTCCAAGTCGCAAAACATGCTTGAGCAGTGCCGCTTTTCGATTCGAATTATTATTTTTTCTAATTTCAGAGAACTCCGGCTAGCAACACTCCTTACACTCTTCCTCCCATGACCCCCCCAGCGCTCCGTCTGCTCGTCATCTGAAGCCGGGAACAGCTGACCTGTGCATAAGCCACCTCACCCCGAGGAACGGTCCAGCAGGAATAGCGGACGCGAGTCTCTCACCTACACGGCCTCGGGCACTATCGCACTTCTTGCCGACTCATCCACCAGTCCGAATCATTTCTTCAATACCCTGTCCATCTCCCGTAACCTCGACGACTGGGACGCCTCAAAGATGCGCCTGACCATTAATATAACCGTCGCACTTCCCTGCAGCATGGGGCACAGCTCTTGCCTCCACTCAATCGCCGGAGGGTAGCGAGGTCGTCACACCGGACGAGATGAAGGGACAGGTGCGCGTACTATCAATTTGCTAGTAAGCACTAACCCAATTGTCGTCGTCGGGCGTCAGCTTTGGGCTTGACTATCTGGCAAGTCATTTGCCCCATTCGCCCACTCGATCAAGCAGTGCCCGGTTAACCCCTTATCCGGTGACACACAAACCACGCCACTCACCGGATTTTTCCACTTCCCCGACCGAGACCACAATCAACCGACGTTCCTGCCAACCTATGTCGCTGCTTTGAAGGCAATGTGGATGGTCAATTCCGCTACGAGCACCCTTGCGACGTCGACGATGCATTGTGTTCATGTACCGTATTCAATGGTATTTTTTTCAATATCACGCGCGTTTGTTTTGTTAATTCTTACGTGGGCGCACGGGCCCGCGTGGCAAACGAAACGGGGTTTGGCTTCAAGTGGAAATCGCCGAACAGAACCCAAGTTGGTGTGCTCCTCAACCTTCCCTTTTATCTGTCGCGCATCCTCCACTGCAACACTCCCTCTTTCTTTGCTCTACACTCAAGATGAGCAAAAAGGCACCTAAAAACAACGAACCAGAGACAGTCTACGCAGAACGCGACATCGTTTTAGCAAAAGTGCGCGGGTATCCACCATGGCCTGGCATAGTATGTCGCGTCTCCTTCGTACTCTGACGGGGTTTCGCTTATCGTTTTTACTCCTGTAGGTCGTGAACCCAGACAACGTTCCTCCTTCCGTCACCAAGGAGCGCCCTACTGGCAAGAAGACGATGTTCCATTGTGTCAGGTTTTTCCCCGCTGGAGACCAGTGCGTCTCCATCATCTTAGTGTCATGTCGGAATATCTGACACTGTTTCCGCGCAGTGCATGGCTTGTATCAAAGGACATATCGAGATTGAAGGAACACGAAATCCGCGCATACATCAGTGAGCCATCCAAGAAAAATGCGGACCTTCTGTCTGGATACAGAATCGCTCTCGATCCCGAAAAGTGGGAAAAGGAGCGGGAGAGCTTGGAGATGGCTGCTGCGGAACAAGAAGACAATGCACGAGTCGACCAGCTCGAGACCGAGAATGAGGACGAGGAGACGAAGAAACCTGCCAAGTTAAAGAAGCGTAAGCGGGACTCTGAGGTAGCTTCTGTAAAACCAAAGGGCAAGCCACGACCTAAATCCGATAAAAAGGCGGCTACTGGGAAGTCGAAGAGAAATGGAGCCAAGTCGAAGGAGATAATCGAGTCCGAGGACGATGGAGACCAGGAAGCTGAGGCTGAGGCTGAGGACGAAGATGCAGGGACGAGCACCAAAGCCGCCCCGCCCCCTTCCAAGAAACCGAAACGGGAGAAAGAGGAAGAAGTCGATGGTGCGACATTGTACATTCAGGTTTTCTTGTATCTCCTCACCATCCCCCCCTCCAGCTAACTTGGAAGCGGATCCCGAGGCTCGCAAAGTGAGAGAGTGGCGACACAGGTTGCAGAAGGCCTTGCTGGGTAATAAGGGTGTTCCATCAGATGAAGTAAGTCACTCCTACTGCGTAGATGGCCACCACCAACCAAGGTTGTGTAGGATATGCCTGCTTTGGACCAACTATTCACGACAGTAGAGCACTACGAGCATCCAAACCTCATCAACTTCCTCTCAGTGCGTCTTTGTGGCGTCGCGAGTGGAATTTTGCATCACTGACCTTAATTTTCATGGTCAGTTTTCTAAAATCGGCAAGGTCATGCGTCACATCGCGGCTCTGACACCGGATAAGGTGCCTCGCGACGAAGAATTTAAGTTCCGAGCACGAGCAAAGGCCCTAGTGGACAAGTGGCATGCTATCCTTGGTGCCAACAAGCCAAGTGAGAATGGCGGTGAGGTTACTGCCAATGGTGCACCAGTAGACTCGGTTGCGGACGCATCTGAAGCCAGAGTAGCAACGTCCCCGGCGCAGAACGCCATCTCATCTATTTCAGCCGCAGACATGACGATGTCAGAGGCATGAGTTTGCCATGGTCATCTTCTTTCTAATCATCTGCCCGCTTTTAGTTTTGTTGTTTTCGCGACTCGGTCGCATGACGGTTTACGAGGTCGTCAGTCAGACATACATCGTTTGGCATTACGCAGGATATCACGGTGTGCCATCTCTGTGCCTTCAGTAAATTTTGCTACTATGCTGTACATGTTGTGGTCAATTGCAACTTGCTCATACTCCCTAGCTCGAATGTGTAGTGCAGAAGAGACGAATATATTCTATCCCGGCGAGGGCTTGTCGTCCTCGGCAATGCCCGAGGTACCTTCGTGTGGGCTGACTCAGACTCATCCGATAGAAGGTAGGCACTCACCGCTTGATCTGCAAAACAGGTACCAGATCCACGGTGTACAGTGCCTGTCACCACACCTCCCCTGCCTCAATTTTGTCCCTGGGATTAAAATTTTAGACAGAAACATTTTCGTAAATCCGCACTTTCTGAAAAATACCCCTGATTACATAATATTCACTTTTGTGAACCAGCACACCTAGAAAGGACATTTGGGGAAACCTGGTAAACTGTCAGAGGCAGGAGTGAGCCTCAAATGCAAATGTATTTGACAGTGGACCTGGCTACCCTAGGTGTCAAACATCTTGGCTCTGACACTGTTATCCAATAGGATGCCATTTTTTGAAAGAGCTGGTGGGTGGATCTACAAGTATCAGGCTTCATCTATTCTCATTTTGATTTATTTCAGGAAGGGCTTCCATGCCAACTTGGCCACAAAAAGTATGGGTCCCACTGTCATTATAGGCTTGCTATTATGCAGGACTTGAGATCACATCACCAAATCGGGTAACTCCAACATCTATATAGGGTAACACCCGATTGTCGGCGCTTCAAGTTCACTTTTCAGGTCCCGGTTTTTGGAGACAGAATGTCGAAATTTTAATGAGATAGCAGAGTACATATATATGATTTATCGAATATGTTGAGGTGTTATTTTCACCTATGTTGCCTATTTTGAGTGTATGGACAGTCCGTAACCAGGCTGTCCTGCTGCTTTACCAAGAACGTCGGTCCGGCGACAGCTCGTCTGTCACGTATGTACCCGTGGCCAGGCGCACGCAATCCAACTCTAGCACCTTGCGCTGGATAATCTGCCACCCATAACATCGAATCTTCCTCGTCGTGTAGCCTCCCTCGATCCCCAGGTGAGAGGAATCGACGGAATTGGAACCCGATCTCGATTCCACCACCTTTCGGCGGAGTACAGGACCTTTGCTTCGCAACCACTGAATCGAAGGAGGACGTCATGGTGATGGTGGAATTGTTCTTGCACAGGCACTGTTCCAACAATTTGTCCATGGCATCGCCAATGCTCTATCAGCTTACCGTGCGATAAGCACAAAGCGGTTGTTTGATATCATGGATGATCGCTTGTATCATCGAATCCGGATCATCATTAATACGTCGCCTCCTTGGCTCATGAACTTGGCGGGCCGCCGTAGCGGGCAATGCACGACGCATCCCCTTGATGTTACCCCATTGGTCTTTTCACAGTGCCAGTACCGTTCCCGGGTGTATGGGCGGGTCAGCTCCGGCCCAATCACATGATCATGTGTGCGCAGTTGTTTATTTTGACAGACCTTGGCTCCTTCCTACGACGAGTGCGTACTCCTTTTGGTGTCCATCAGATGACTGAAATGACACATAGATGTCACGGGGCACGTCCAGCAGATAACTCCATATTCGAGCACGTTCCCACCGTACTTGGATGAGACGATGACCTGGCGATGAGCGATGAATGGGATATGAACTCGATTGCCAATCGTCTCTTTCTGGTGTTTGGGCTTATTATTCGTGATGAACTGGCTCGCATGTAGGTCTAGTCTCCCAATGAACGCATCTCAGTGCGAGTGAGAGGGACGCGGGTGATGGACATCTCTGATTTTTGCTTGGCCAAGCACAGGTTGTGCGTCACACGCATTGTTTATGCAGACCCTCTTGGGTTTATCGTTATCACCGAGGTCGAGCACTTGCGATATCTTTAGGGCGATCCCTGGATGAATATTCGGCTTCATGCCAGGGGATTCGGATGCGGGTGTCGCTCCTGTAGACGACCTGCTTACGTCATGCAGTCATATCTCGAATTTCCTCCCACCGGCGCTTCAACAGGCCGGATGGTTGGACTATTTCGATATACTTATCAGCTCGCCAATCGGACTCTGGTCCTGAACAAGTCGAAATTACCGCTCATCGTTCCGTACGCACGAACAGTACCCGATACCCGATGGTTTTCCATGTCTTCGCCTGACATCCCGGACGAGTTTTCCTATGTGTGCGAGGGAGCGGGTACGCTCGATGACGTGGTGAGCTAGAATGCCAGTAGGGTTTCATCAGCCTGACTGTGTTATGGTCTTCAGATCACGCGCTCAAAAAGTGGGTTGTTCAGTGGAGGATTGCTAACTTGATGCAACCCGCTCAGCAATCCCAGGATCCTCAGATATTCAGAACAACGTCGCCCCTGGGTTACCCGAAGTCGCCCGCATACCAACCCGAAAGCGCACCTATCACATCAACCATGAGGACCTCGAGACACGCATGCGGCCTCTCCTGTCGTGTCATTGGCATATTGGCCGTGTCGCAAATGTCGTCGATGACCTCCAGGTGTTCTCATTGAACAAACTCTTCAGTTTCAAAGACTTCCGTTCAGCAGTCGAGTTCTTTGACGCGCTCGTGGACATTCAAGATGAAGAAGATGTAAGTACCTTGGGCGACAGAGCGTGTTTCCCCATTGACGAACACATCAGCATCACGCCCGTGTCACCGTCGATTACTCCAACATTTACATTGCCACTCATACACATGTGGCGTACAAGCGCACCTCTGACACAGTTGCAGAACCAAAACCGACCAAAGTTCCAGGCCTCACGGCCCGCGATATTCGGTTTGCCGTCAAAGTAGAAACGTTGCACGGGAAGTTCTTGGATGCCGGACGTGCGGTTACAAAAGTACCATTCGACTCTGCTAGTTTGCAAGCATGGTCGATGGAACAGCTTCGACGATGGTACTCGGCATCGCATGGACAAGAAACGGGGAGGACGAGCACGTCATGAACGACACTACATTCGGGCTGCCGCGTAATACACCTGATAACATACATACAACTATCTGACTGGATAAAGCTTGGTCGAACAAGTACATAAAGCTAGCGAATAAAACGGTACGCGACCCAATCCCTTGCCCTTCATCTTCCCCATATGAACTTGGTAATGTTTCTTATCTCACTGTCCACATCTTCTCTGAACGCAATCCTTTCCGCTGCAAGGTCTTGTTGCATATGCAATTCGTTAGTTGTCCCCGTCAACGGCACGATGCTATGTAGCTGGGCAAGCTTGAAGATGACCTGGGCAGGCGTCACGTCCAATCGGCCAGCAATGGTCATGACTGCTGGATGAGTGAGCAAGGTCGTCGATCCAGAGAGCGTCCAAAAAGATCTACAGTCGTTGAATATTAGTCACTGGCACGGGGGGGGGGAGAGAATAGGTTCGAACTGATATTCGATTCCGTGGTCTTTACAATACCTCCATACATCAGGATCCCACATATTCCCTTCATACCACCTGTTTTGCACGACCTGCACCTTCCTCAACTCTCCCAAGGCAGCAAGAACATGTACGTCATAAACGTTACTGATACCGATCTTGCGTACGACTCCCGCGTCCTGGGCCGCCATCAATACGCGCCAGGCCTCCAAGGTTGTTTGTATTTTCCTTAAAGGTGAATGAAGGAGGTAAGAGTCGATGTAGGACGTCCGAAGGTTGCGCAAGGATGCTTGTAGAGATGCTGCAATCTGATCTTTGACAGCATCCTTGGCATTATAGGGAATCGGCTTGCTGAGGTCTTGTCCCTCTACGGGCGTGAACCTACATTGCATAGAACATGTGAACACTCGATGGGACACAATCTTTGGAGCAGATCAAGTGTGCACTTTGTTTGAATGTAGATCTCGTCCCGTTTTATGTCATGCTTTTTCTGCAAAACATCAAGTGCCTCGCCAACGAGGTCCTCCCTGTGAGAGGCCAAGGTCGAATCTGAGATAGTACTCGCCCACGGACAGATGAGAACGCACCTGTAGTGCTTGGGTTGACAAGCTAGGGAACCAGTCAGGCCCCTGATCTGTACTGCCATGTTACTTACGGACTCACCTGTATCAACGGCGCGAAATCCTTGCAAGAAAGCGTTGATGACGAGGTGTGCTGTACGGTCTCCCTTCCTGGGTCTACGTTACCGGCAAATGAGCGATGCATGACGAGGAGCTCACCACGCTGTTCCATAAACGATTTTTGGGGAAAGGGTGTTCATGGGATGATGTAGTATATGGCAAGGAACTCTCGCGTCCACGGGGGCTCTGCTCTCGCCAAGAAATGAAGTGCTGTGGAACATCTGCGATGCACGACCAGTCTTGCCTTTCGCCAGGGTGGCATCAATGCTGGTGCTTCTCTCTGGACGACGCACAACAACCGAGGTACGGTTCTCGAGGCCGCGGGCACAGTTCACAGAAGACACAAACGATAAACACTCGCGAAGGGCATAAACAACGGGAAAGGCATCCGACGTATTTTCTCGTTCACGACCCTCCGTCCTTGTCTTGTGTACAGTTCCGAATGAACAGCGGTCTTATCAAGGATTGGAGGAAACGAGAGAATCATCTGCGAACGCTGGGTTTTGGAACAAGGATACGTATATTCACGATGATACCATGAAACGGTGGGTTCGGGATCGCCAGAAGAATGCGACCTTCCTCGGTTTGCTGGGTTCTTGGTCTTCGCCGAATACCTTTCCCGTCTCCGTGTGCAGGCCCGCCCCCATGTCCAGCCGTTCTCTCCGACGCACTTCCGTTCTCCCGATGCTTCTACACTCTTTCCTATGGAGGTATGGAAGTCATCTCATCTGCTCCGCTCCAGTCCCAAAGATCTTTGTCACAGCCGTCCCTGATGCATCTTTCCTCTAGCGTTTGTAGGATGCCCGCGGAATTCGCTGTTTCCTCCACCAGAGTATATGCCCTCCCCTTCATTTTGCGGACACGCTGAAGCGAGATGATGTAATAAAGGGAAAGGATCAAGGGGTCCGGAGTTTCTTGCAACAAGATGGGGCACTTTCACCCAGCCACGCCTTCCGTCGTTTAATGAAAGACGTATGTAACACGTCCCGAATGTGGCGCTGACGTTCTTCTGACCGTCCCCATCTCCGGCTACCCCGGAACAGTGCTCGACAATATGACTCTTGTGTGATACGCAAAGCATGCCGTCGGTCTGATATTCTTTGGGCCGGTATTACTCTGGACGCTTCTTGTGACTGCTGATTGCAACACCTCGTCAACGAGTCCTTCACGGTGGGAGTGAAGAGCAAGGTTACCTTTTTTTTCCTCCGCTTTTTCGTCATCTTGAGCTTCCACGATCCAGCAGGTGGTCCGTCTTTCCCCTTCAGGCTGGTCCCCCCTTTCCCCTTGATCCGATCATTTCCCTTTGGCTTCTCGGTTGTTTGTTGTTTTTAGTCAAGGTTTGTGATGACTGCACAAGTTGTCATTGATTGTGCTCACAGCTCCGGGGTGCTGCCATCGCACTCGCAACAAAACAAGTTCTCAGAGATAAGGTATCGCAGGTCAGTAACTGGAGCATGAATGACAGTGGGGTATAATTGTATCGATAGTACATGCGCAAAAACAAATGACCCCAAATATCTTTTTTGCCAGTCGACGCAAGCCACTATCGTTGCCGTGGACAGTACTGCAGGAGATCCAGACTTTGGTTTTTCCTGTGATGGCCACCACTCAGCACACCAAGGGCTGGCCCCAGACTATCAGACCCCAGCCCACTGGGGCTATCACCCCTATCTGTGGCTGTGACGTATGATACAATGTGCCGGCGCAGGGTCATCCGTCAGCTTAGCCTCGGTCGGCGTTTTCAGCGAGTCAACCTTGGAAGCGTCGTCCCTTAATTTCCTTTTTTTTGACCAGCCGTCCTACAGATCGTCGGATGGGCCCCGACGAGCTTCCGCCGCGACATGAAAAAATGTTCAGTGAGGACGTGGAGTAGCGAGCAACGTCCCAAGATCGCGACAATCACAACTTGCCGGACAGGCAAACACAATAGATCTCCCCCCTTGAAACTCGGCACGTTGATCCCTGGCATACGGCCAAGCGCGTGCAAGTTACGGTGCCCCATTACCACGTGTTGATGCATTCGACGAGTCTCGCTTAGACAGGATGTTTCCCTTCATCATTCTTATCGCCTGTGCAGCCCCCCGCCTTTCAATACGATTTCCGGGACAGTGAGTGTGTTTCGGTACGGAATACGCATCTCTATATCGGGGGTGTTTACTGACACAGCTCATCTCATTTCTATGATGAATCATCCACTTTCCTTGCTTGGTTTCATCATCAACGTGACTGTCATGACGGCGTATCTATACCACTTGCCATCACAAGGGCGAGCCTCACTGTTCCGCTCCGGTATTGGGGCACAATTTTCATTCTAGATTCCGGATCTCCTATATCATGTGATGGACTCTTCATAATGACACCACAGCACCACACCGCCTTCTCCCCTAGAAGGTTTCTTGCCACTAAGCATTTATTATGCACGACTATCACCCACTTTCGGCGCGGTCTTTCGGGAAGAGTGCGAACACGCTGAACGCGTAAGCCACGCCCCAAACGCTGTGGCTAATTCTCTACGCGTGAACAGCGCTACGGCAGACTTAGTAATGTCATGGGCCGGCTTCAGACTCTAGCTTTGCTTACACTGTATGGCAAATGTAGTATATTACTCACAAAGTAGTGTTATAATGAGGTGACTTCTGTGTCCGTCGCCACGGATATAGTGAAAAAGGATCGAAAGGCATCGGTAAGGTAATGATCATTAGCACGAATTTCTCCTTGGTATAAGAGCCATTGCCGCTTCCGTGAACTGCAACCGCTTGTCGTGTATGAAATATCGAAAGTTTGACATCCATATTTTCCATGCATGTCTTTGAGCACGCGAGCTACGTGGTCCGCAATGTGATTTATCAGAAATAGGCGCCAAAGGGGATAGGAAACAAACCTCGGTCTCTCTTGCTCTTCCGGACTTCTTTGCCGGAGAACAAGCCGCATTATGATTGCGTCTTCCTCATCGGCGTCTGGACGACATATGTGGCATGAGCGAGGGGACCCGCGGGTCATCACAAAGACCTACAGTATTTCGCCTCAACACGATGAAACTGGTATCCGAGTTTCCCATAGAGTGAACGTGCAGCCCTGTTTGACTTCCGGACGTGCAGTTGGATATGCTCGACGTCGGCGTCCTCACGTAGCATGGCATCCCCTAACGTCTCCATGTTGGATTACAACATTTACAATGATGACCAGCGTAGAGAGAACACACGCACTGCTCAAATTCATCAACTTTTGTGCAAGACCAAGCCGTCGATATGGTCGGAGGACAGCTAATGAATTGACCTGGCCGATCAATATATCAGGGTCCCCATCCTCCTCAGGCTCTCTATGACCCGATCAGATCTATTCGTTTGCCAGGGGAGAGAGACATACATTGATGATAGAACATACCCCACCACCTTCCCGCCTTCGTCCTCGGCTAGGAAGGAAAGATCTGGCCAGTTGGTTATCATACGCAGCCCTGACCGTCAGTTGGAGGGGTGACACTACAGCAAGGACCAGCGGAGGAGCTCACAATACTGCATGTAGTAGTTTTCCGGGATGTTACACAAGTTGCATGTAAGGACATTGATCACATCACTGAGCTGGTCGGGTAGGCAGACAAGCAGCCATGAGTGATTCGCGCCGGTCGGTGCTACCGCATGTCAGCGTGAGGGAACGTACCTCTATTTTGCGTATATTCATCGAGTGCTACCAATCGAACCTGATTTGATGCTGAATGCCAAGTAAGTAGGGAAGAAGGGGTGGGTCCTGATTTGACGTGCCTACCTTGCTTTGTGCGACAATGAGCAAAGAATTGATTCCGGTCACTCGAACAAGCGTCTGCTTGCTCAGCTCGCGGCAGCAGGGCGACGTTTAACACAGCAAAGTTCGGCTGAGCACGTGCATATGAGAGAGCGACGAATCAAGCTCCGACTCTTCCAACAGCCATGGCATGGCGAGCGACGTTCGACGAGGGCGTCGCTTGCTTCAAACGTGGCGACCTCGAGCAAGCGCTCACGCACATGAATCAGGCAAGATCTGGTCCGTAGCATCATGTTATGTGATCCCCTGAACCAGGGCCCAACAGGCTGTCGCACTGCACAGTGGTATGTTCACCGTCTTCGACTCGCGTGCAGCGGTATACGAAAAACTCGGTAACCTCAAAGCTGCCCTCCTCGACTCCAAACGCGTCATCGACCTCGCTCCCGACCGGTGGCAGGGCTACGCACGCTCAGCGCGTCTCTTCGACCTTGTCGGAAAATATGGTTCTGCTATCAAGATGATTGACCTTGCGTTGGTTCGTTTGCGACCGGATGATGCCCAACGGCGCACTCAGCTGGCAGAATTGCGAGAGAAGGTTGCCACTGCGCAGGTGACTGCGGAGAAACAACGGTCGTCGCAGGCTGGCCGAACTGCATATCTCTTGGGGAAACTGCCAGTGGAGACCCTAGTAGACATCTTCTCTATACTGGTCAGCGAGGATCACACCTGGGTCGTCAGGCTCTCTCACGTCTGTGGGCATTGGCGACGAATCCTTATCAACACACCCTCTGCATGGCAGACGCTCGTGTTGTCCAAGAAGCACCCTGTGCGAAAAGCAATGTTGTGGAAGCAGCGCGCCAATAATCGCATTACTCGCTTGTCGGTCGCCGTGTCACAGTTGGACAGATCCTCCGTTTTTGCTCAGCTTCGCGATTTATCCTGGGACGGTCTATCGAGCCTCCGTATCTCTGGCGATGCTTTGGTTGAACTACACGAGATGCTTTCCGGTATCTCCATGTCGCAGACGTTTTCAAAGCTTTACGAACTGACCGTGTTTGAATTCACGAACCATGTCCCGCTGTTATCTTGCTTCCTCGGTCCCAACTGGAACCTCAAAACTCTTCGCCTGGACGGGAATATTCACATGATGGCCGAATGGTGGGACGGGATCCAACAACTCAAGGAATTACACCTCACGGGAGTTGTGGATCGGTTTTCTCACCAAGTATTTACTGCCAACCCGTCACTTGAGAGGATCGTCTTGGACTTTCCAGGCGTAGAAGAGATTGAACTCAGACCTGGTCACGTTGGCCCTACGTCTATGAACAATCTCAAAAGCATCGAGTGTCGAGACAACCCTTATCGCATTTTACGCGACATCGTTGCACCGTCGCTCACGCACTTTAGCATGTCGACCACTGGCCTGATGGCAGACGAGACTCTGTTTCATATTGCTTCCTGCCCTTCTCTTGTTGAGCTTCGTATAACAAATTGCAGCCTGGGTTCACCCACCCTACCAACTCTCCTCTCCTCCACGCCCAACCTCGAGACGTTACAGATCAATACCGTCCACGCAGTCGTGAACGAGGTGTTTCAGTTTCTTACCCCCAAAACGGTCGATCCGCTACGAGGACTTCCATGCCGTGCGTTAAGGCATGTCGACGTCTCCTGGTGTCCCGACCTCACCACGTCGAGCGTGTATGCTTTCGTCAAGGTCCGCGTGCAATATACGTCCGATTCTGTTGCATCGTCGGAGAAATGTACTACCATCGCATCGCTCAAAGTGGACGGGTGTCCAAACATTGAACCTGACATGCTGCCATGGATTAGATCAAAGGTGGCTCAATTTAGCTGTATATATGTCACGAAGAAGGACTACAAGAATCGAAGACGATATCCTTAACCGTAACCCGATAATCTCCGATGGTGTCTCGTACACCCAACACTGGTCGGATGTATCGGTCCCATTATGGGGGAATGCAGTGGACCACAAATATAATTACGACCCTTTGAGTACACCCAGTAACTAAGTGCACCGTTCTTACACCGTCGTTGGGGCAGGTGTGACGTTCCAATGCCGAATGACAGACGAGGAACCTGGTCGTAACTTGTAATAGCAGACCTCGCGACGAGGAGACATGACGGAACCGGAACTCCGCGAAACCCGCGCACTTGTTGGCTGGTCGAAGATCGTCGAGATCAACACAAGATGACGTGGCCGTCTTCGTGCGAGCTGTTTCATCCAGTCCTCTGGTTCCCTGCCAGGTCGTTCATGGCCTTTTGCACCTCGAGTCTTTCCATAACAGCGCGATGCAAGCTTGATTTATTTTTGCTCTTCCCTTTGGTGAGTGCGCCAGTAGCCTCATCGGTACCAAGAGGCGTTGCCGCACGTTCGACTGACGTGTCCTTCGTAGTGAGGTGCGAAGGAACGATAATAGGTGTCTGGCGCGGAGGCGGTGGCCACTGTAAACGCGTTGTCAATGAATAGGAGAAGTTATCATCACCACTGCTCACACCGCGGTTAGGTTGGTTAAAATGTAGTGCTGCCCATGGTGGATATTCATTCTCCAATTGTATAATATGATCTTCGAGAAATTGCAGACGCGCGAGCAACGTACGCGGTGGTGCAGGCACTTTTGTAGTCCATCAAACAAGGTAATCCGTCAAAGTAATAAAAAGATTACCGTAGCGTACCGCGATATGTGATTCAATGTTCTTCAGCCTCTCATCTATTGCAGGTTGAAGTTCGCTTGGTGTATCATCCGTAAGAGCGCCGAATTTCTCCTTTGCCTGGGTTTCCTTTCTATCCTTTCCCTTCACTGTCCTCCTCAGGGGCCCATCTTCATTCTTCGCTATGTCATACTTCATTTGAGAGTCTCTGTCCAGAGGTTTTGCATCAGTCCTTGCGCACGATGGGATATGCTCAGTGCTGTCGGGGTCGATATTGAGTCGCCGTCGCTTCTGTGCCAAGGATACGAGAAACTCGGCGCGATTTGACGCGTCATTCTTTGCACGATTTTGGGCAAGGAACTGCGAGATGGCTTTCGTGATCTTTGGGCGCGTTGAGGGCGAATAAAACCAGCGGGAAAGAGTGATTTCCAGGCTTACTGTAGATTGCGACTGTGGCTCGGCGCCGGTACTCAAATGAATGTAGTCAAGCTTTCGTTCCTCGAGCGGACTTTCCTTTGGTTCTTCCCCTTCTTTGAATTTACCCAATGTCTGGTCGGTAAAAATGACATGTGAACCAAACGTGGATCGAGAAGAATGAGTTTTCCGCACCATGAGATCACGTACTAAATCACCGATCGCTCCTGGAACAGTTTTTCTCTCCCAGTCGGCGTTCAGGACGACCATGTCGTCCTCGAATCCTCTTAGAGCCTGTGTTAATCCTACCTTTTTCAGGAACGCGCGTATGACCTCGTCCCAATGTCTATATACAGGCTCGGGTGTCGGTGTGCGCGGCTTTGGTGGGGGTTTGCGCTGGCGAGCTGCTGATTGGGGCTGATACTGTTGATACTGTGCATACGGAATTTGCGTGTAGTGTGTCTGCTGGTAGGGTGAACTCCCTGAGGTGGCGTAGGGGTATCCGGAGAGCTGCCACGCGTTCTGCCAGGCCCCAGCTGGATAGCCCATGTAGTAGGTTTGGGCTGTACTTTGCTGACCCTGGGACTGCGCCTGTGGGGTGAGGTGGGCTTGAGTGTATTGCACAGGCTGTTGTGGAGGTTGTGAGGGGCGTGTCTGGGTACTCGACTGAATGGAATTGGAACTGGGCTGTTGGAACCCTGTCTCCGACGTGCTGTATGATGTCGTGGGCACATGCGAAGGTCCTGCTCGGGATGTTGATGGTTCGGTCGTCATCGTTGATGATGGCGTCGGTGAGTGACCGTCTTACTAAGGACTATCACTCCAACTCTACTCGTTTCGGCTTGCAAGCTCTCGAGTTGGATGCTACTACCCGCGTAGACACAATACCTAAAATCTGTCGAGATTGTGCATTTCCTGAAACTGCTACAAGATACTACTAAAGCAAGTCCAAATCTCCCACTAAGAGCCAGATGGCTGCATCCTGTGCAAGCCTATGGGGTGTAACGCCTCTGCATCTCAATTGCATTGGAACTAATACGTCGCCAATGCAACGAGATAGAGCACAACACGACCAGACGTTCAGATCTGTTCAGACATCGGCCAAGATATGAACCAGAATATCTTTTACCGTCTCCCGTTCCCACTGAACCGTTTCCCTCCCCCCGGGTTCGTTACTATAGGTACTTGTTGCCCCACAAACCGCGCTACTCAGTATTTCATCGAATGGCGAGTCCCGGACCCGAATCCGATGTGACACAACCCTTGGAAACATCCTCGCTATATCCGCCTCTGATGCGTCTAATTCCATGAGGAGTTCCGATTGGCTAACCAGGCTGTGCTGCAGGCTTGAACAGCTAACGGTTTCATGTGTCTCATGGTCATCAGATCCATCCATGAGCCCATCGGAAGATGCGCTTGCTACGCTGGGGAGCGAATGCGGATAGACGGGGGTGCTGGTCGCCTCACGAGACTGCTCAGCACGCTCTTTGATGAGCTCGGAACCAGTACTGTCCGCACCTAGCACGCGATTCGCACGTACCAGAGCTTCTGCATCTTGACGTGCGCGTACCGTAAGCATCATGGCATCCAACGGGCCATAGTGCCGTGTGGCACTGAACAGATCGGCGAGATAGATGTCAAGTGGAGGTCTTATACGCGCCTGAGTCGTGCAGAGATGTTTGAGTCGCTGGATGAGAGCAGACGGGATCACCGGAGACACTGGGAATTGTAGTGATGTCGACAGACCGGGTAAAGAACTCGATGGATGTAATGCCGCGGAGGTGAGGGAAGTATGTGGTGACGAGAGTGTTGCAGACGGAGATGAGGGAGGCCGAAATTGGCGCATTGCCGAGCGGGTCTGTGCTCCGATCTCGACGGACGAGCTCATCGCGAACCTGTCAAGCTAGGGAAAGAAATGGGGCTGAGAAAAAAAGGGTCGTTCCAAAAGGAAATGCGTACAAGACTCTTGTGTATGGGAGGTCTCTCCCGTGGGTCGGATCGACAGACGTATACCATGAAAAATCCATCGGGCAATCCCAGCGTCAAACCATCTTGATCGTGCCCAAATATTCCCTCATCTGACACGACGATTTTTCGGTCCGCAAGAGTCCGTAAGACTGCTTTCTGGGAGGGAATATTTGCAAGTTCGAGGCCCGATACGACCACCACGGATGGTAATTTCAATGCCTCAGTACTCCCGCGCGACAAATTCCTGAAGTGAGTGCTAACGGTAGAAGCTAGGGTCGGGACAGATGCGTCCGTTTGTGCGCGGGAAGGATGTTGCGAGTAGGCCTCTACGTTGCTTGATGTGTGCAGATCGGCGTGTTCTGAGTGTGACTGCGGCCGCTCGGTGGTGGCGGTCGATGGCTTCGATTCGCTTGGATAGGAAGCTGAACAGGATACAGACGTTCGCCTGCTACGTGCGGCGCTGATAGAAACGGAAGGTGCTATATGCAACTTGCCCGCTGAATTACGCGAGTTGGAGACGCGCCTGTGTCTATGTTTGTGCAAGGAACCACTCAGGTTATTATCTAATGGCGGCGTGGTAGCCGAAACAGCAAAGAACAGAGACCGGAGAAATTCGGAGGGTGTTTTATTCGCACTATTGGAATGGCACTTTAGCGTATGCGTGTTGTAACCAAAGAGCGTGCTTAGGACCTGGAAATGAAACGTTAATGTAATGTATGCGTATATTCTTGAGCCCGAAGTACGGGCTGGCTTGGCGTGTCGGTGAGTGGGGATGGATACGTACGTACCAGCGCGGTGAGTTTGGAAACAAGGGTGACATCTTCGTCCCGTGTGCGCAAAATTAGATTCCTGTCGCCGGAGACAATGCAAAGGAGGAGTACTTGGATGATGACCGGTTCTAGAGGAAAGCTGTGGGCTGCGGCTGAGCGAACGTGGCTCAGGAGGGATGGAAGGAACGCCTGTGTGCCAGGGTGAGGCAACACCTCTATCATTCTGTGGCGAGGGTCAGTGGAGTCGTGCCTTGGAGAGCAAGTTCTTACTATAACGTAACCGTGAGACGAGCACTGGTTTGTCTTGATGGTAACTCGAGCATGGACTGAGCACGTCCCACCTGACCGACAGCGCGTTGCCAACGGAGGATGATCTTTGACTGTGGGAGTCCAGTACGGTCGTGCTCGCCGCAGTGTATCAGATCTCGCGACGATAAGATTGAAACATGAGCGGGTGTTGATATGGAGACAAGTGGTTGAGGTGATTTGGGTCGATTTCAGGTTGATGATGACCGTCCAGCAGCGTGTGCGGGGGCCCGTCGAACCTGCGAGCTATTTCCGACACGATGTGACCTCGAGGCAGCCGACTTGGCCGCCTGAGCGTCTCTTCACTATTTTTCGGTGGTCCGGTCCCCCTTTTGTCCTCGCTCCCCCCTTCCTCGCTTCCGTCACGTAGCCTGCCAGCGCCGGATGAATGGCAGGGAGCCTCTACCAGTTCGACGTCGACGATGACTCTCCCGAGATCGCCTACTTTCCCTTCGTCAATCTCGAGCCCAGTTCCAATCTCACAGCTGGCTGGCAACTCTTGTACACACGCTCTGGTGCTGCCACAGGCCCCGGCCAGGTCGGTGTGGGTACCAGCAGTCATTATACCTCTCTCGACGGTGCGAGCCTGTTAATCTATTGGAACGGTATGTGTCCTCTTCCGGCGGCACGCGACTAGTTCACTCGTCGGCTATAGGCACAGGCATCGACCTCATAGGCTCGGTTGGCAATGCATCCTACAATATCTCCCTGGATGGAGTGCTGTCTACTTATTCCACCGACCTCGCAAACGCCATCCTCGCTTCGTTTAACGACCTGGAAAACACGAACCATTCGCTGTTGCTCACGACCATCATCACGAACACATCTCCTGACTCTTTTCTCGCCTTTGATAAGGCGCGCATCACATATGCCCCCCCTACAGCATTCGCCAAGTGAGTGTCTTCCCCGGTGATCAGCCTTATTCGGACTGTGAGGCGGTAAAGTGGCCATCATTAATGACGATCCATTTGATCAGTACTACAGCTACTTCCCGGACTGTCACCGATTCTGATATCGCGTTCAAGGGTATGTGGAATTATGTATCAGATAGCATCGGAAACACCATGCACGTGTCGAATTCTGCGGGGGACCGCGCAGAAGTCACCTTTGTGGGCAAGTGATCGGTTCCCTTGTTGATCAGCCATGGCAGACCTCTCCTCCATAGGCTCTGCAATCACCCTTTACGGGCTTACCTCCTCGTATTCCGGCAATTTCACAGTGACCCTCGATGATACCGTCACCGATCTATGCGCTCTTTCCTCGTATAACAACTCGCATAGCTTGTTATTCTATGCAACGGATCTCCCCCAGGATACATCACATCATATTACAGTGACTAATCAAGAAAATCGTACTCTTGGTTTACAAGTCGGTGGCATGAATTTCACTTCCTTCGGAAACAGTACGACGTATGTTATTCCCCTGGTTCGAGAGGAAGTGAATTGAAGTTGACTCGTATACCTCAAAGCAGTCCCACCAGTTTGTCGAGCAAACATACCATCACGGCAGGAACAACTGCAGCAATTGTCCTGGCTGCCATACTATTCTTGGTCATTATAGGCATCTTTTATTATGCCTGCTTTATGCGGCAGAATTCCCGTCGTGCCTTCGGCTGGCACACCTCGCGAGGGAAAATAAAACAGTCCAACTACATGGGCAACGCCGACGTCGAGCAAGTCACTGACATGAGCCCGCCTTCCGGTGAAGAGTTGGAATCTACAAGCCTTAGCACCAGCAAGGGTTACGGCTTCGGCCTTGGTTTACGTCGCGGATTCCTGTTTGCTAATCGCAAGGGCAAGCTAGGAAGTGGCTCCAGTGCAAGATCACGCAGCGGGATCGACACACATGCAGAATCACATCCAATGACAGTCCGATTCGATCGCGACGAGAAACGACTTTCTATGAAAACCCTAACCGAAGTCTTACCCGTCCTAACACATGTGCCAGAATCGGAAAAGCTCGCCCCTGGGTGGTCTAATCCCG
>JBBPKT010000079.1:0-44192 GCA_038089395.1 Pulveroboletus frians
CAGGAGCGCATTATAGCCTCCCAAACGGAGAAAGTCCTCTGTCCAACTGAAACAAGGGGTGAACGAGCGTCTACCAAAAAAGAACGAGCTACCTTGCCGCCTCGTTTCTGAGCATCAGTCTCAGCTTTTTGACGATCTCGACATCCAGGGTCGCACTGGACGAGGACGTCAAGATACCGCAAAACTTGAGGGGGGTCATCCCCTTTCCGAGTGCCTTTTCTCTCGATTTGCTAGACACCAGTTCAGCAGGAATGACAGGTGCTTGGGCACGCGACAGCGTTTGGACGGCATCCAACGAGGCGCCTCGCCCATGAGACCTGTCTGGAGGATCCGACACGGGGAGGTGCGTCGTGCTCTTGCCTGCAAGAGTGGGCCCCCAAAGTCCGCCTCGCTCTGGTTGGGTGTCTGCGGCGGGCGTGATGGACTCGATGCTGCGTGCCTTGCGCACCGTACGAGCGCTCGTCGGGTTCACGACAGCGGTGGGTGCGATGATGGCCTGAGAGGACTTGAGCATGGCCGCCTTCACCGTCGCATCGATGTTGGCCAACTTGGGACGAAGGGTTGGTGGGATCTGCAAGTCATCCTGTTCGGGTGTGAGCATCTGGCAAGGCGGGCATGGTAGATCACCCACCAAAAGTCTGTCAAACGCCTGATGGGTAGGTTCGACCAACGGGTCCTGCTTGAGTGATTTTGATTTTTCGTGCTTGGCCCTCTCCTTGTGTGTCGGGACAAGTTCTGGGACGTTCTCCTTCTCCATGTCACCGAGTGTAGTGACCATGGTAAATTCAGAGGACGGGATCCTCTTCAACGGTAAGATGCCTTTGAACATGGCTGAACGATACCAACGTGGCGCGGTTCAGATGGGTCGACGCGTTGATCACGTGCTTATTTATTTTGTAAATAAAGAATGGCAAATTACATAATATTCTCGCTTGCGCATGGGCGGTGTTGATATTGATGCGCGTGGGGGACGAATCGGGGTTGGAGGCGCAGTGGGCGCGAATTCCGTGCGCTCGGTATACATATAGAGCGTCCCTCGCCTGTGAGTCTCTCTCTCGTCTGTCCACCAGCATTGTCTCTTTGATGACTATCTTAAATCCTCTAACGGTACGTTAAAATCCCAGAGAGACGCTCGAGCGCTGAATTAGACCAGCAGAAGCAAGTGTCTCCCTTGAACATGCAACAGGTCACGCCATTCGACCGGACCGCCTCTCGTGTGTCGTCGCTGCCAGGCGGTCTCCATGACCATCAATGCCTGCTGGACGTTCCCAAAGTGGCTCTGCTGGCCGACCAACCTCGCCTTGAGTATCTCTCGCTTCGTGGGGTCGTCCGTCAGGCACCCCGCCAGACATACCGGGAATACGAGCGTCCGATCGAGCGCCGACATGGGCAGCTGACGGACAAGTTGGATGATGATGTCGATGGACTGGACGATTTCGGGTACGCCTGCGGATCCGTCAGTCCAGTCTTTGGGTGCGCTGTCACCCTTACCTGGAATGGAGTCGCTCAGGACCGTGTGCAGGTACAACAGTGCCGCTTCCCGGTAAATATTCGCCACCAGCTGTCGCGTGTCAAGGATGGCTGGGATGCCCAGCATACCCTTCAGGGTCGAGTCCTCGTCCCCGGGAAGGTCTGTGTGGTCGGGTTCGTGGGGATACATGGGTTCGCACGAGCGGAGGTGGCCCTCGACGATGTTTCCACGTCGGATGAGCTCTTTCATGCTCAGACAGCCTTTCCGCAGCTCCTGGACTTTCCAACAGGAGAGCGTAGAGATTTCGGCGATACCGAGTAACACTTCGTCTGGACAGCCCGTCAGGTTCTCTACGCGAAGGTCCGCGTCTTCTTTTGCGCTCATGCCCGATGTCGCTGACCAGAATCCGCCGCCACCGCGGTACAATCGCCGATAGAAGGCCAAGTGTTTGGGTATCGTATGGAGGGTGATCGTGGCCATGACGTCCAACCACTATGGGCGATGTTAGCCCGAAAGGGGGGTATGGACTGATCTTACCATGGTCGCTTTCAGTGCTAGCCGAGCTGCCTGGCTCATGCTCATCATGGCCAATTTGGGGTTTTCATGGACTGGGATCCCTGTTTGGACCATCCAGTCGTTGGCGATATCAAGCATCGGGCGCCAGTCTGTCACGCCTCCAGAAAACAAGGAGAAGCCGAGGAGGTGCAAGGCCGCATTGGCATCACCCTCTGTCAACACGCCTTCTCGAGATTTATACAACTGTGCATGGGCAGTATCATAAAATATTATCGCGGGGGAGTTCTCCAGGGTGCTGTTTACTGGCTCTAGTCCTCTGGCAGCGCGGATCTGCATGTTATGAAGACTGGCGAGGGCACAAATCGCGTTTGTCAGTGGACCCTGTGGACATTGGGAGACGACCTGGGGTGGATCAGACGAGGTGCGTGTATGCTGGTCAGAGTCTCACCGAGTACACTGCATTGGCGGTGGCACTGTTGGTGAAGGCAAAGAGGGACTTGCTGACGTGTTCGAGATAGTAGAACACGTGCTCGCTTTGGAGGGGGTGAGCGGATAATGCGGTGGTGTCGTGGCTGAATGCGAGCGCGGGTGGGGTATCGAAGGCGTTGTCGAACACGCCGAGGTCCTGTGGTGATGGGTGGGAGGAGGAGAGGGAGGTGGAGGGGGTGTATGGGGAGTGTCCTGGGAGATGTGGTAATGGGTCGAGGGGGAGGGACAGGTTGAAAGGTGAGCTGAGCGGCAATCCTGAACGCTGTGTTAGTGGCGGCGATGGCGCGAAGGGGGTGCTCACCGAACACGGACATCATTGGGCTGTCGCCGCTCTGTGGTTTGGTATCGAGGGCGAGGGTGTCCTTGATAAAGGGGGGTGCATTCGCCGGGTTCTGGTACTGTTCTGTGGCGAAGACGGTGGAGGAGGAGGACGAGGTGGCTTGTATGATGGATGAGCGGGGTTGACCACGGATGAGGCCAGCTCGGGTCAGTTTTGCCTTGATGTCTGCTTTATACGCCTCGACGGCCCGCTTGTCCTGGGGGATGTCAGAGGGGGTATGGCGAGGGGAGACAGACGCACGCGCATCCAGTCTGGCCGTCTTGCGCCCCAGCCGAGACAGTCGATCTGGAGGCGCCTGCAGGTATGGCACGAGTCGCCCTCGCGCTGTTCGTCGCATTTCTTGTGGGGGTGTGAGGGTGGAGGTGCATATATGCGGATGACTCACTTTTCTGCGTAGTCGACAGGTCCTGTGGGCTGTCAGTGCGGGTGGGGGGACAGCGGGGGCTACGTACCAACAGCCGCCCCTCCCTGCCGGTTTCGCGAGGGTGGTCGTTCGGAGTGCGGGGGAGGTGTTGCTCGACGGTGAGGGGGACTGACTGTCGTTGGATGAGATGGACATGGGGAGTGAGGGTCGGATGAGGGGAAGTTAAGGAGGCTGATCCAGGACGAGCATGAGACCATATCAGACGGTGAAGTAATCGACCCGGGTACTAACGCCGCAGAGGGGTCGGTGTCGATCGAGGTGCGAGAGGTCGGATGAGATAAGCCTCCGATGTGGATGGCCAAGTTGAATGCCGGGCCCGACCGATCGCAATTCGCCTCCCAGGATGACGTCACTACGGTGTGAGCTCACCCCTCGCGGGTCTGCAGTTCTCCCGATCTCACGGTGTGGCGGTGATCATCTCCGGGGTACCAGCAAAGGAAAAAGTTGTGTTACGATAGTACAGCTTCCATTGCGAATAGTCCAGCCGTCCAGCAGTCAGTCAGACCAACAACATCTCCGCCTCCCGCATCACCTGTCGCCAGTCCACCGCACCCCGAGACCGTCGTCGCCAGACCTCCTGGATCAGACACGACACCTGCTCCGAATTACCGAGCACGAACCCCTGCTGCTCCTGCAACCGCTTCAGAAAATATGCCTGGTGTCCGACGTCCTCGGTCAGACACCCACAGATGCAGATGCTAAACACCACACTCCGCACCACCGCACGCCCCACCGGCCCATCCCCGACTGCCATCAGGCACTTGACCGTCTCGTTCACGGCTTCGATAATCTCGGGGCACCGCGGAAAGTCTCCAGAGACGACCGAGTGCAGATAGACGTGTGCAGACGCACGAAACACCTCCGACGTCAGACGACGCTGCTGTGCGCGCTTCCGCTCCCCTCCGTCAACGCCGTCAGAGGTGGACGAGTACGAACTCGGCTTTTTCAACGTGTCCTCGATCCGACAGCCTCGCTTGACGAGCTCGATCACGCTCAGGCTGCCCTCTTTCGTGTGCATCTCCTTCCAGTTGGCCAGACTGGCAATCTCCGCCAGCGCGAGCACGATGTGGTTCTCGCACCCCATCACCGACATCATCGAGTACTGCTCCACCCGCTCCTCCGGCTCATCGTAGAAAAACACCTGTTGGGGTCCGAACAGCTCGCGGATCACCCCCAAAAAGTATGGCTCCCGGACGAGCGTGGCAGACGCGAGCACATCGAACCAGATCGACGTCTTGATGATGAACCGGACACTCTCCGAACAGTCCAGCAGCACCCGGCGTGGACCTCCCCACCGCGGATCATGGAGCACCGAGAGCGAATACGTGCAGGCAGCATCGAGAAAGGCTTGCCAGTCACCCTTGCCACCGCTAAAGAGAAAGTAGGAGACGATGGAGAGACCGGCAAGCGCATCCCCCTCCGTCAACGGGGTCCGCAAGGGCACGATCTGCATCTGTCGGAGCGTCTCGACATCTTCGGGTTCGATCATGCCCCGCTTCTCTCGCTGTGTGCTCCTCCGATGGAGCTCAGAGAGGAGACAGGCAGCCTGTCGGGCATTCTCGCTCGTGTGAATCAGCCTCCAGATGATGCTGTCCAGGTTTTCGCTCGCGTGGAGGTATTGCTTGCGAAGGACGTGCTTCATGTAATAGTCGAGTGCTGCGTTCTGTCGGTGGTCGCACACCCAGGGGTATCGATGCAACGAAGGCTCAGAGGACATGGCAAAGCCAGAAGAGACGACATCCATGGCCTCTTCCTCGTGCCAGACCGGAGTAGTATACAAGCTTGAAAAATCGCTGGTATGGGGCCGTTGGAGGGCAAGAGAATGGTTTGACCCTGCAAGGAGGGCATTGAGCACTATCATACATACACATACTTAGTAACGATACGAGGTCTTACATGAAGAATCTAAGCTATTGTGAACAGGAGGCGAAGGGTACGAGACAGCAGGAAGGAGGACTTCGGGGTATTCACTTCGTTCCAGAGGTGAGTCGGGGCTCAGCTCGTGCATGACGGGTAGACCTGTGAACGACTGAGAGTGTGTGGGACATACAAGCGAAAAAGGCATACGATCATTATCGGGGTAGCGGTCGGTGCGAAGGGGGTATGAGGACGGACGCTCGTCATTGGTGGACGGGATAGAGAGCGTCGGCGTCTGGGGGCTGTTGCTGGGCGAGGGATAATCGGTCGAGAGCGTGAGCACTTGGGGCTCCTGTTCGGCTGCGCGAGGTGCAGAACCAGAGTGACCCTTGATCATGCCCTGTGAAGCGAGAAAGGTCTTGATCTTCTCGCGCAGGTCGAGCACGTTGCGTGTCTCCTAGGCGATGTCAGAGGGGGATGGACAAAAAGACAAGGGCATACCCGCAGCCATTCTGGACGCTTGGCACCAAAGCCAAGACATTGGAGACGGAGACGGACGCAGGTGGAGCAGCTACCATCGGCATTCATCTGCTCGTCGCATTTCTGAAAGACGGTGAGCACATGTGGAGATGAACGGGAACGAGGGGACCTTGCGACGGATTCTGCAGGTGTAACAGCCGGACTTGGCGCGGACGGCGCCTTTTGTTTTTGGTGCTCCTGTTCTCCTTGGCTGTGGGGACTTTGGTGCGGGGGGCATGAGTGGGGGGAGAGGGGGGACGAGGGAGCCATCGTACTAGGGCCGAGGTATAAGACGAGGGAGCGGGAGAGGGTGGCACTCGGGGTCCTGGGCAGGTGCCGGCAGGGTCTGTCCACGCGCGCTCTCGCCCCCGGCAACCCAGATGTGGACCGGAGAAGGACCCCTGGGAGTGCCACTATGACCCATTCTGGCCGGGGTCTGCTTCCGCGCTTGTCGCACTACGCCACTTATCAAACCAAGTCGACCGACAAAGTTCGCCTGGATCATTCATCAAACATGTTCCATCCTCACGAAGCACTTTATCGAATCCAACTCGCACTTGAACTAATAAAGCAATACATCAACACTACACCTGACGTGGGATCATGCCGTCACCGTTCCTGTCCTTCAACCACCCGCCCCCGTTCGCCTGGCTATCAGCGCCCGCACCGCACTCAGCCACTTGATCTCCTCCTCCTCGCTTGGCGCGCACAGCAACAATGTCCGCTTCGTCGTCACAATCTTGAACGTGCATGCCCCCGACCCATATCTCGGATGGTCCGCAGAGACACCCGTCGTTTGCGTACCCATCACCGGTGGCGGAATCCCACCATGCTTGTGCGACCGCATGTCAAACTCGAGTGCGTCTAGAATCTCAGAGACAGAAAACTCCCGGGCCTTCCTGTCCTGCCAACATACGTCAGCCGTCCCGTCCCCGATCAGCTCAGCTCCACTCACCATATGACTCCGCGAGTACACGAGCTTCTCCCCATACAGCACAAACCATCGCTTTCGCCAGTTATGTCGCTTCGAACCACACTTCATCAAGTAGCCGGACACGACTATCTTTCCGATCCCCTCCTTGGACGGTCCCGCCGGCCGGCTAGGTGAGGATCCCATCGTCGGTCGATGCTGCGAAGACGTCGACGCCGTCCGCTGCGCACTCGGCGACACATCCTCCGAGTCGGAGGAGGTGATGTTCTGACCATGCAACGGATGGACCGGCGGTGGTGTCTGGGCCCGACTGGCCATCGTCTGAACCTCGGTCATCATCATCGGCGTATTCAGCGAGGTTTGCGTCGATGTCATCATGAGTGCTTCCCGTGCTTCCTGAATCACCCTCACCCATCGCTGGGCCTCTTCGGCACTCTGTGCCTGAAGATAAAACGTCCTGACAGATGTCACGACCCCAAACGTGTACGGATGCTTCTTCAGTACGACCTGTGTGCACGAGTGGACGTCGCCTAGATGGAGCAGTCGGAGTAGCTGATACTCTGCGGACGTCTTGTAGTACGCTAGATGCGCTGGTCGTAGTACGAACCACCTCTTCTTCCAGGTCTATGATATCGCTTGGATCATGCAATACATTTCCTTCCGACGCACTCACCTTGCGCCGCTCACCCTTCTTCCACAAATAGCCAGACTGAATCACACCCTCGTTCACCGAGTCCTCCATCCGCTGTGACTTGTCCGCCGTCCGCCAGGGTCCTTCCTCTTCCTCGTCGTCTTCTTCGGACTCCTCGCCGCTCCCTGAGGCGCGTTCCGCGATCGAGGTCAGCGGTGGTTGGGAGCTGCTGCCAGACAGCAACGCTCCAGAACCCACCGACTGCGAGTGGGTGGGAGACGCCACGTCGGGCGAGAGGACAGAATCTGAATCCGACTCTGTCCCAGACACATGTGCAGCGCCTGGTGAGCTCTACTCGCGCGGTCAGCACAGGGTACGGGTGAGCGTGTGGATGGCACCTTCTTGGGCCTGGCGGCAGAATGCACCGACAGTTTTCTTTGTATCTCTTGTGGAGAAGGCGGTGCTGCTGCCGAGGACGACATTCCCTAAGCGCACTGGCAAAGAGCAGACGTCCGTCGAGGACACGTCCTGTCACAGATGTGACTTGTCACAATACCATGGATACCAGACAGCGCTCGGACCCAGTCGACAAGCACGACGGTGAGTCTGTCCGAGTAGGATAAGATGTCTTATCGAGAACGCGTCGGATCAGATAAGCCTCTACTCAAACCATGACCTTATCCGTACAGCAAAAGTTTGAAAAGGCCGCCGCATACATCCAGGGTCTCCCCGCCAACGGCCCTTATCAGCCCACCGAGACGACGAAACTGCAGGTGAGCGCACGCGTTTGGCAACATCGGTTGCGATCGGCTGACACGTCGCGTCAGTACTATGGATACTACAAGCAAGGTCCGTGTCCCTCAGCACCCGATGCCCGAACCTGTTCATCAGTCCCCTGTAGCGACCATAGGTGACGTGAACGTCCCGAGACCAGGCGTGTTCGGCTTTGACTTTGTTGCAAAGGCTAAATGGTCCAAGCGCTCTCCCTCTCTAGTGACCCTGCTCACGTTCACATGTCACCATAGGGACGCCTGGAACGAGGTCAAGGGTATCAGCAAAGAAGACGCCCAGGCTAAATACGTCGCCTTACTCGTCGAGGTCAGATGATCCCCCATCGCTTAACCTCACTCGTCCGCTGACCTCGTCTACAGCATCTCGAGGCGACCTTGCCAAAGTCCGAGGAACTCGAGAAGCTCCTCCAGGAACTCCAGGAGTAGACGGGGGCTGCTGATCGCACTGTAATGAGTAAGCACATGTAAACCCGAGTAGCTGTTGGGAATCCACACTCCCGTTGTGATCGAATTGCCGGTGACATCGTGTGCAGGGTACGTTCAATTTCAGCCCGCAGCACAACCAGAACAAGGCAGGACCGGAGAACGAGACAGTCATGTGTTCGTACAGGCCCGTTTTCTATTCCGACACGAGGCAGATAACACCCCGGCGTCTGTACCACATCGTTGGCGCCGCGATAGGAAGGGGTGTTCGAGGACCTCCCAACCAACCCAGCCTCAACTAGCTCCAGCCGCCCAGCCTGCCTGATCGAGCCTTGACTCAATGACTGCCAAGGAAACGCCTCCTTCTGGAACGTTTTCAGTCGGTCCAACCGTTCACCGGAGCGTGCTGCATCATGCCCTCTCAATGCCTCCGTCGGGTCTTCACTTTGCCCAGTATTCGTTTCGTGTTGGCAGTCGGCCCCAGAAGAGCGCCGTATCGGACACCACGTCAGCCCGTTAGGTAAGGGGCTGCAAGAACAATGACTGAACGTTTCAACCCGTCAGAACCATCGTCTGGATCAAGTGGACTGCCCTCGCCTGCAACTCGGAACTCGCGGGCCAAGGCCACCCACAGCCAGGAATACTCGGAATACTCACCCCATCCATCGTCATGTTTCTCGATTTGCCCGATCAATTAATTTGTCCTTTCCCACACCAGACATCGCCAGTGGCGTCCTGTACTTGCCGAGGAAATGTGTTGTTGCCTGGCAGTTGGCAAGGAGCGATCTGACAGACCTTGTTACTGGTCTAGTACACTCTAGGGAAGTACCAAGTGGCCAACGTGCCCTGTGAGCGTCCCCAAACGGCGAGGTTCCTAGATAGCGGTTGGTGAGTCCCTCCCACGCTGGTGCCTTGTCGCTTGGGAGCGTAACGGTCCTTGTCTTCCCCCGGCAATAGGTGCTCGAATACAACGCTCGCGCTGCAGCCCGCAGTTGCGACCACGTCTCGGCCTAGTGCCACGGATGCGAACAACGACCCAGCCGAGCCATCTTTCGCATCCGTTCGGCCCTGGGGTGTCCAGCGTGTGACAGCATCACCATAGCTTCTCTACAAGCTGCCGTCCTCAACGTTGAACCCTGGATTTGTAAGTCCTTTCATATGATGGCCAGGGCCCTGTTTCTTCTCCGGAGCTTAAGCGCCCCTTTTCGGAGGCTCGTTCCTTTTCGCCATCTGTATCCACTTTTGGGTTCAGTGGACTAGACTTTATCGGGTTGGCCCTCTGTGACCAGCCACAGCGCACAGCACGCCAACGGACCAGAACGGATGTATGTCAAATAAACATCCTGATAGCGATCACACGGCGTCTACAGCATGGCAGGGCAACAGCCGATGTGAACCTTTTACTGTCTTTTTCAGGCAAGTTGTCATTGTGAGAAAATTCGTTGCAAAACACGCCTTGACTTCGGGTCACCCATATCTTCTCAACACCTACCTAGAACTTGCCGGAAAAAATACCAATTGACTCGGAAATTGCAAGAGAACACCTTATGAGCTGACCGAAAGTGATAACTATTCTGTGACTTGTAGATCTTGATACTTTGGGGTTTCGGGATTTCGGAGTTCCCACGGCCCCCGAGAATTTCAGATTTACAAGGAGTGGTTTTTTCGCCACCGGTCAATGCGGAAACTGATCCTCTGATATATCTGAGTCATATGGTACTATAACCGACGAATTCCGAGCTAGTGTTGAGGTGCTATCATTGACCGAAGGGGAGATGCGTTTTTCGACATAATTCTCACAGTGCCAACTTGCCTGAAAAGGACAGTAATATCTTTTTTCTGATACGGGTAAACTGTCAAGTTCTGCCGACAAAGTGACATGTGCAGGTCCATCTAGACGTAACGTCGTTCCCCCCCACTCACCCTCGGGCTGCGTCCCTGTGGATGGAACCCTGTGCTCGCCAGTCGTCAAGCCCTCGCTCGTCATATCCATCCACTTTACGTGGTTGCAACGCGCGTCTTTTCAACATCTCATCGGACCCTGCTTTGCACCTGGCACCCAAATTCAAAACCACCTCCGCTGGGGTCTGCATTTTCCCCACCGCGGTCAGGTCATCTACCGACGGGACGTCATCCGATTCTAAAAAAATAATTTTCACCCACCGCACCCATCATTCGCACAACATCTGACACGCCTGGCTCCAACCCTGGCGATAACGCACGCATGCGTTCTCCCGTTCTCGAGTCGGCACGGTACGCGCTGATCCCCGTCTCTCCATTTACGCAAGCCAGCCACCGGACCACTGATCGTGCTAGTCGCCCATCTTCCCATCGGTGCTTCGCGGTAGAATTGCGGCGGCGATTCGACTCAGACGCTCCCCCGGTAGACCCGGTCATTTAGGTTTGGGGCGGTGGCCTGATCACAGGGTACCCTGCCGCCATCCCTGGTCTTTGCCAACCCCACCCCACATCCACATCATCTGCCCAGATGCCAGGAACCATAGGAAGGACGGTTGTCGTGTGGATAAATCAGGTGGGTCGACGGCAGTGCATCACAGCAACCACTGCTTTCGTTTCCCTTCGCGGTCTGGATAGTTGATGTGATTTGTATGTACATCAGCATCGGATATGAAAAGAGTTCCTGTATCATGAGACATCGTGATATGCAATATCCGCGTTGTTTTTTGCATGGTGAAAGGTATCGGGGCAAGATGTCTACAGAAAGCATGAAAACAACACACACGTTCGACATGATACAATACAGCATGGCACAGACAACAACCTAAAACCCATAGGGTAGAGAACAAAGCGTCACGACATATGCATTGCAAGATCGGGGTTGGCGATATATAATGAGGCACGCGGAACGACGCCGTAGCGCATCGTTGGTCGCGTCCGAGATAGGACTTCTTCATGGTGGGCGGGAGAACGTGGATGTGACTCCGCTTCTTGAGAGAGCTTGCGTTCGTACGCTCTGACTCTGTTGGCCACGATGCCTCCCTTGTCTGAGGACGCCAGAATGGGTTTTTGAGGCATCAGAGACTCGCACTGCGTCTCCGCGTCCATGGATATAGGTGGGTCGGCTAGGATCGATGTTAATCTTGGAGGATCAGCATGGTGTAGACCATCCGTTAGAGGGATCGTGGTAACCGCATGGTTGCCAACAACAATCATCCCTTGCTCGGTTGCTTCCGCAGAACCCAGCGACAGTACGCGCCGAGAACTTGATCCGTCAGATGCGAGACGCTGAACCACGTCATAGTTGCCCCCCAGGTGCTCCGCGGAATCGGTATTCGCCGTACGCCCGCTGTGGGCGGAAGACAGTGACCTACCATGTCCGACAAGTTTATCAATAGGTACATTATCGGAACATCCAGGCAGGAAAGAAGCTGTCTGTACTTCATCCAATGGAGCGAGCGGAGGGGCGGGCGTCGGGTCTCTGAAATCCAGATGCTTGGACGATGTCATCGACGCGCGACGATCAAGGAGTGGGGACTTCGTTATGCGTGACCACCAGCTGTCGGGACGAGATAGTGTTGGCGAGTGAGACAAGGTGGAACCTGAGACAGACGAATATCGAGGGGCGGGTGTAACGGTGTGTAAATCAGACAAACATGAAGCCGTGGGACTTTGGAGTGTCGGAGAGAGACTGAGTGGTGCGGAGAGAGCGGCGCTGTTCGCATCAGAGAATGTCTTTCCGTACGAAGGTTTTGGCCGAAGCACAGGAGAAGTAGAGGGATCCGAGAAAGAATCTTCTCTGAGGGGAGTAAGCGTACGTGAGCGTACGGAGAAGGGCCAAATGGAATGTTGAGGTGCCAAAGCGGTCGACTCAAAATCATCCGTTTCATCAGTTGTCGGAAGAGAATCGTCATCATCTGCGTCCTTCTCGGTATCAGGACGTAAACAGAGATCATCATGTCCGTCGTCTGGTAGAGGGTCTTCGCAGGGATCGGTGTGTGAGCAAAAACTTCCATCTCTCTGATGAATCGGATGCGACACGTATTCGCTGTGAAAACTTCTTTGACGAATTAAACCTTCTCGTGCCCCATTGCGAAGAGGATCGATCTTCTCCCACTCGGGATTCCTTGAATATACACCAGATCCGCTAGGTTCGCGGCTCGTCATCTCGCGTACCAGGACACTTACGGAGCGGCGGGACCAGACACTTGTCCTCTCACTTCCCTGTCCCTGCCCGGTAGCGGAGTATCCGGCCCAGCCAAACGATCTGGTATCTTCGTCAGCAAACATGTCCTTCCGGGGCTGATGCAGCCTAGAACTAGATTTGCTGATGCCAAGACGTGCAAGAATGCCCGTTATCACACTCAGGCTATCAGTCCCCCCGACTCTCTCGCTGATCTGACCGTCGCGATGTACTGCCTCTGGTGCAGGGCTCCCGACCGGACTCTCCGATGGGGAGAATTCGGGGTCGTCTGCAAGCAGGAAAAAGCTCCTAGATGCCCTTCTGCTACGATTATGCGGGTGTTTCCTACAGTATATCGTTGCAAGTACGCATGCGACAAGTGCAAGGGTTCCAAATGTCGTGCCGAGTGCGATGGCAATGGTATGGCCGTTTGAAGTAGGGGACGAGCCTGAAGTGTACGAGGGAGAACCTGACGACCCCCCGGGTGTAGTGCCTGCTCCTCCATCAGAATTGGGGTTGGAACCTGTCTGCGTAGGCACCGGTAGTGAAAGAATGGCAGGTGTTGAACCAGGAGAGGGTGCAACGTAGGACGCAACCATGGAGGACGCTGCTGGGTCGTATATGAACAAAGATGCGGACGCCGGAGAGGAGGAACCATATCCTAACATAGCCATATGAGTGACCGTCGATGCGATTCTGTAACGTGTACAGCTCACCAAAGCCGAATAACACAAGGCCACCTGCTTGAACTGCAAAGTGATCTTTCCTTTGACCTAGTTGTGCGAGTGCAGCAACACTATTCCAGATCATAGGATTCTGGCTCGTGTCCAGTATCCATCCATCGCTGTACGTCTCTTGGAGCTGCGCGTCGCCACCTCCGTGGATAAGGACCTGGCCATTGGAAAGGACGACTGCGGCAAAGTCACGACGGGGATTTGGTAATGATGTGTTTGAGATGGAGAGCTTCTCCCAGACAAGCGAATTTTGTGTGGTGTTCAGCGACCAGACCGTGTCCATGGGTATGAGCTCGGAACACGACGCGCAGTATCCTCCAAGAACCAGGAGACGTGCATCTGGTAGCACGAGCGAGGCGTGACCGTAGATATCAGGCGGTGCGCTGTTCGAGGATGGCAACTGGACGAACTCCGGACCGGATGGGATGAAGGAATAGTGTTCACTGAACGCATTTCCGGAACCATCCGCCTTCTCACCTCCAATAATCCACACTTTGCCACTGGTATAGGACGCGGAGTGACGGATCCTGCGCATGGGTTGATTCGCCCAATTCTGTGGTTCCGCGAGAAAAGATAGGTAAGATTTGTTGGAGGCCAAGAGCAGGACGGAGGAGTCATTGCGGGCGGTGAGAACTGTCGAAGATTTGGGACCGGGTTGGCCACCGAAGCTCAAAAGCTCGGTGGTATTGAACGCCGACAAGGTATGCCAAGCAAGAGCAGACGACACGTTACTGGGGAAGGACTGCCACGGGGGAGATGAGGAAGTAAAGGATGCAGAAAGGTCGAGGACTAATAGGTCGGATACCCCCGGCGCAGAGGTGTACGAGTAGGAGTTGAATGGATCACTTAGTCCACCGTAAACGTATAGCGTGCTCTCCAACAGAGCGACGGCTTGTGCCCATCTAATACGAGTAAGCGGTCATACCTGTAGAGAGGACCGTAAGTATAGTCACCTAGGAGATGGGGCATATTGCGCCAAAGCTATTGGCGAGAAATACAGAGAGTATGTCACAATTTTGTGAACCATCAGGGAGAATGAGGACAATAAGTTACGGGAGGTTCATCAGGTTCGTGAGGCTGGTTGGCTATCGTGCTAGCCAACGTTCAACATTCAACATAGCGAAGGGTTGAGCTGCTTTTAGACGCCCAAGTTCAACAATGACATACAAGCCAAATGAAATCGGACCCGCCGAGCCCGGCTGCGCTGGAAGCCTAGACGCACTTCATTTCCAGTGCCGTATTGTGCCCGAACTTGACACCAAGTCGCAACAAAATTATCGTCCCCACGCGTTGGGGAGGGGTGCGTTGGTGTATCGTGAACGATGGCCCAGACGGAGATACAACACGTTGGCGGCCATGCTATGGGGGACAGATGGGGACGAGACGCTAACACGAATCGACGCTTGTTGAGGTTGTCGTAACTTGGTATCGCGTGAGGTACGGAGCCGACTAGCAGTTGGCCTGCCCCGCAAACCAGCTATCATCCACCTGGTCAATGTCCCCGCAGTGCGAAAATAGAGCGTGAGCGACCAACCGATGCAATAGCCACAACCCGATGATGGGGGTGCAGTAGGGGTATACTTGGGTGCGTTTCGAGACGTTCGCGACGAACCTGGGCTCGGGTGAGAGAGAGAAGGGATGTGCGTCGCGATCATCACCCCAGCCTTACGGGCAGGGTCAATTTGACGTCGGTTTCCCTGCTCCGTGCGGGCACTGAGGTGAGCCTGGCACGTTTCGTCCAACGCCTCGCTGTCCTTTTGTGTTAAATACGAGATGCATGTCAATGGTACATGTGCGTACGCATACGAAACGGTTGCACGACAAAGGCTCCACACAAGGATACGTTGCACCCAAGCGGGGTTTTCGCGCACCAGATAAGCCTGCGAAGCAATAGTCATTTGTACGGAGAATTAAGTACATACCTCCTTCGGCGGCCCGGGGCCACTCCTGTCTTGCGCTGCTACACATACTCAGGGGGCTGTCGCAACGGCGATTACCTGTTGGAAAGATCGGTGCACTTGGGTAGGGCTGGGCCTCAAAGATGCCCCTCTGTCTCTCATGGGCGGGAAGATCCGGGCACATAACCCTTGTGGGATCTAGCCGATGCAGGGAGTCACCTCGTCCCCGGTGGGTGTGTGCTCGTTATCGTATGTCGTACGATGAGCAAGGCGGAACTCCAGCGGGGTGGTGGCTTATATCTTAGGTTGAGTGTTCGAGGCTCTGTAAACGGATCGACGCCAGGGATGACTTACGTTTCAGTGAACGGAATGATGTCTCGGTGACCCACAAGCGACTAGTATTGAACCCATAATCATGAATAGAAGCGAAACAAACGTTGGGATGATATAGTCGTATTCCGAGACCTAATGACAACACTCGACATAGTCCTCCGCAAATCAAACCTAAAACCTCAAATGAATAAGCAAAAGAAGAACCTCGGAGGGAGAGATTGTCATTCGCGAGACCAAGCCGGGAACACATCCGAAGACAATGTCAGGAACAAGGTAGATATGTGCTGTCACCTGTCCTTCACCTGCAGGATCTGTCCAACAAAATTCAAACATGGGGTCACTGTCGGCGAACAAGCCCATGTTCCTAAAACCAAATGTACTTTGTTCTTGACTTCATACCGTCGTGGGTGCCCGCCCTTCGTCCAATCATATGTCCATAGTCAACATCTCGGGAGGGTAGGCGTCAGGATTACTAACAAAGGGTTCGAAGTGCGGGAAAAGGGAGGTGAATGCAACCGGCGAATTTGGATACCTGTTCGCGGGCGCCGTTAGCGACCCGTTCGAGCTCGCTCGCGTGAGATCAGGAGATGCGGGTAAAGACGTCGGGGTCCTACACGACAGCGTAAGCATAACCACAAGAAATGGAAAAAATGTTCACCAGTCAGGAGATTCAGCACCGCTCGCGCAACAGAGAGGTGCTCTCTCGCTATGCGGCTGAGTATCCATGTCTACCGAAGATACACCAAAATAAGATCCCGGACCGGGTCCGAAAGGAAGGGAACGAGATGGATGATGGAGGAGCACCGGGTATTGTGCACCCTCTGTGCCATCCGAATATTCTGCACCATTCGCACCTGGATTGGTATCCGGATCATGGTCTGCCAGTATAGCGCGAGATACGTCGCCATTCTCCTGAGGCATGAAAATGAACTCGAGCATGGGCGGGTCACCAAAGTAGGGATCAAACCACGGGTTCCGCCCAGTGCACAATGGGCCAAGGTTATCGTCATCCTCCGATATCCCCTCTTCCCCCTCTTCCCCACAAACCATCGAGCCCTCTTTCATTTCGAGCGAAGCAGAGCTGCACGAGTCTAAGAGAGGGTGACCATGACCTATTCGTGGCCGGTCAGGACCATCGCGCTGGAGATCGTGCACCTGTTGCGAAACGAACGCCTCGGGCCGAACGACACGATTGTCCGGGAGCGGTGACGAAGATAGCGAATGCGTATTGATGGAGGAGATCAACGTACGCCTTTGACGAGCCCGCGGAACCGTATGACAACCGTCCACATTCCTGCTCCTGGGACGATCTGTGTCGGTCTTCGGAGACGATGGTCCATGCGATGCGAACATACCTCCCTGCCGAGATTGGGGCAGCGCAAATTGCAAGGTATCAGCAAACTGCGGGTCAAATCCAGATGGACCGGTGCCCCTATCTGGCACTGCACGTTGCTCCGCTCTGGCCTTGTTCCACCGACGGTTACGTCGCTCGGATGCATAACGGCAAGTCAACCCACGGACGCGACATCGATCACAGGTAGGATGATCCCCGCTGCACTTGAAAAAAGAATGAGTGCATGGGGACACGTGAGACGAGCAACAAATCATACCTTTACTTTTCTCGTTCTACACTTGTCGCACGCCTGCGCCGTTCGTGCGCGCGCTCGTTCGGACGCCCTGTAGAATACACCAGTGGTAGGATCGAGGAAACCGCGGAGTGCGCAGCGGGGGAGACGGACTCTGTGAGACGTGGTGGACACAGGGACCGCGGGACAGTTCTGTGAATGAGGATGGGAGAGCTGAGAGTGAGAAACGGAAGACGACGGAGGCGGGTCCATGAGGAACGAAAGGATAAGAGATGAATACGGTCCCCAGACTGATAAACCACTTCGAATTTGCGAGCCAAGCATAATTCGAGCACTGCGTTTCGATCGCTGTTAAACCTGTACACCGAACAGGGGACTCTAGCCAAATGCCAGACACTGCCTCACTTTCACCTAACTCAAGCAGGTCACGGCCGAGAGGCGCCACCAAGATAGGTGGCCACCGACATCTCGTCCTCCCCGCCTCCCCTCTCAACCTGATCACACCACGTTTTGAGCGACTCACCTCTCTTCGCCTCTTCAAGAACGCCCCCTATACACGAGCACGAATGCTCGGACTGCGGACGTAGATGATTGGAGTGGGAGGTGCAGGCTGTATGCGATGGATGTCAACGCGGCCAGCACGCCCTCATCGACAAACAGTGGATCATCCTACTGGAACGCACTCGAGCCTTCAACATGGACGCATATACCAGGTATCAAACAGCGCGCACACGGCGACACAAGAGTCGCAACTTGTCTTCTGCCGCGATACGTGTTAGAGGCGCCAATCGTTTTGAATGGGTCCGTAGTAGCGGTGACGGAGATTCTGCTTTGTCGTACACTCGACGACCAGCGTTTTTTCCCTTGTTCAAGTCGGCAGACGTGGGCGGTTATGGAAAATGACGAGAATGCACCAGTCTGATGGTGGGAGAGACGGATTTACATGACTAGTAGACATACACTTGATCAGACACGTCTCACAAATTTCAGAGGTACTTCGTTGACACCCAACGTCATTTTGATCGTCACCGCATCTAGCACCCGTCCTCGCCACTCATCCACGGTCTCAGCCTGACCATTTGACCGCACCGCGAGCAGCGGCTCAACTCGCCATTCTCGCAATAACGACGCTAGAAAGCACACCCCTTCTGTAGTTGCGAATTTCCGGCCAAGGCACGCGCGAGGACCTATGGTCGGGGCCGTCAGTGGAACGGATCTATGGAGATGAACCAACTCCTCCATACCGATACTAAACGCCGTGTATCCCTCCGACTCGTCTTTTTCGTCCAAGTCACCCTGCCTCGCGTACCATCTTGAGGCTCGGAATTCATCAGGCTCGGAAAAATAACGCGGGTTATACTCTACGGAAATCAATTCGGAATGAAGTCAGTCGAACGCCACGCAGTGTGCTCACGGGTGCCAATCATGTCCACCATAATCTTAGCACGCCCTCAGCCGTCAGTTCAATGTGAGTTATTGGTCATGACCTACGTGGGTGCCTTTCTTTACAGACAACATTCTAGGTTCATCAGTGTCAGAGACATTCAGAACAGTGTCGTGTTTTGCCTCGCGGATAAGAAAGAATCCGGCCGCTACATTACCGACAACATTCAGATGGGTGTAAGGGCAGAACTTTGTTACCTACGGAACATCCGGATCCCTTCGTAGAATGCTGCAAGTACCTTGTCGAGTCTCCCGTAATCCTCCGGCAGCTGAAAACATATTTTAGAACTCAGTAAAAAGGAAAGACCAATTAACTTCACCACTTACCAAGGTCTTGTCATCTCTTCCTTGCGTCACCTCTTGCACTTGGGCAACAAGCTCGTCTTGTAGATCAGAATTTAAAGCGAGGAACCCAAGGGTCGCTGCCAAAGTGTGGGCTGTTGTTTCTGCAGGTTGAATGTGAGTATTCCAAACCCTTCGTGCACCGGGACCAAGCGCTTGCCATGACCAGCGAACATGAATGAAAACACATTGCCAATCTGCCCAGGGTCATTTGTCAGTACCTGCTACCGGCGCAAGACAACTTACGTACCAATTCGTTGTCACTCAAGCTCATCTTACTTCCTACACCCTCAGAAGCCCGAACCAAAAGCGTGAAGAGATCCTTTGCTCGCTTTGTTGTGGCGTCCTCGGTTCCAGATTGGATGGTCTCTCGCGTGGTGCTCACCAGGGAGTGCATGAATGCGTGCATGGTATCGTATGAGCGACGAATCCGTTGCACCCTGTGAAAAGTGTCAATCCAAAATTCAGCACTCCCCGCATATCGAATCAGAACGAAGCCTGCACCAACCATGCAAATGGCAATTTCCAAGCCCATGTAGGAGCAACGAGCGCAATTATATTCGTCTTTACGATAACCTCCATGCATTCTTGTATGCTTATTTTACCTTGGTGAGCAGGCGGGTTAGCCCACGTGAATGGAAAGCCGAAGCCGACCGATGCAAATATGATGAATGCAAACTATTATAAAGTAGCAGCACGAATGATCATTCTCGAGGCACTCTCGGCCAAGAAAGCTCACCTTGAATGTAAGCGCATGGACGTCTGGAACTTCGACAACGTCCTTCGTGGCCCATCCTTCGACAGAGACCATCTCTGCGTAGAGTTTGCGCGAAGCCTCCCAAACAAAGGTATACCTTTGGGTGGATTAACCACTTAATGAACACTTGACAACCCGACCACTTACGTCTCGTTGTTAAATGCGGGGCTAGCGATCTTCCTGTGTTTTCTCCATATTTCCCCCTCCACAGCAACGATGTTCGGTCCCCATCTCCTGCAAAATAAAAGGTAGGTGACTTTCTAAGGAAATCCTCCGCACACTTACAGAAGGGCACGGCCCAATTGATCTGATTTGCCGAAGGCACCGGACCTGTGACCAGCAACGACAACTTGCTTCCCGACTTCCCAGGAGCGTGTGTATATTGCTGGGGAACCACTTATGAACGGCACAATGGAGACGGTGTCACAACCGTAGCGATGATAAACTAAAAGGAGGTGAGTATAGCATCAGCAGAGGGGAAACACACATGCTGTTCTTGGTCTTCCTCCATTTCCAGGCGAAAGACATGCCTATAGCGGGAGGGGAGGTGAGAATAGGAAAAGACATATATTAAGGACCAACCTGGATTCCACCATGTCACCGGTAATGCAATGCCTATGACGGTAACCGGCCCAAAGGGTACACGCAAACCAGGAAGGGTGTTGACGGCCTGCATTGGATCAGTATCAGGATTAGATGTCGGTGCCGTAACGGACCTTGAGGCCATACACGAGCTTGAAGATAACGGAGGTGACGAGAACGGAAGTAAGAGTGGCGACCGCAGTGGACCAGGGGAAGACTAGTGACGGGGATAACAAACCCTGGAAGCCTGAGAAATGGCGACTAACCAGTCATGCCGCCCAGTACCGAAATGTTTGACATTGCTAGCACCGTCAGTAATCAATGTGTATTATATATCAAGCCCTCCGGGGAACACGGGATCTTCAGGCAAGTAGGAAAAGGTGGTGGTTTAGTGTCAGGTATACACGTCTGGATCCTGTATATATATATACACGCCCGCGGGAACATCTATAATGCCCGGACCTTCCACTCAGCCGGATTGTGGCGCGGAAACTCGCAGTCGGACTGATAAGCGCAGACGTGAATAGACAGCTGATGGCCTGATGCGGGACGGACTCAGTCCGGCATCGGGGCCACTGATCCGACCGATACATATTACTACTAGCGGTCGGCTCTGGCGACGAAACATCGCCTTGCTTCAAGTTGGTGATATCAGAGTACTACGTCGTACAAAATACACTACTTCGTCTCCGTGCAAAATGATAACAACGTTCGACCCTCCGTGCCGTCGTTACATGGACCTTGTTTGAAGGCTCTGGGAACTGAACCAACTCAGTCCGGGTTGAAATAAGCAAACTCATCGAAGATCTTTACTATCACACCTCGAGATCGCGCATTCATCGATACTACGGCCGAGTTTCAAGTTTCTCAGTGTCGCATCCCACCAGTTGCTGTATCCGCGCGAATACTTCAGGTCACGGTCTAGTTGCTAATTGGGGTGGGATCAAAGGTAAAGTCAATGTCCAGTCATTTTTTTATTCTGCAATCATTGGTCCGTTCGTTCCATAGGTCACTACCTAGAGGTGTGAGTATTGAGGTACTAGAAGATAAAAAATACAGAAGACAAGTCAAGCCTAGGCTCTCAAAGCCTGAGTTCCATGCTGGTCCGTTTTCCTTGATTCAAACCGGCTCGACTCCTTCATTCCCTTTGAGTTTGTGTTGCATCGATGTAGTGTCTTCCCCCTTACGCGCGATCCACTGCATGGTTTTGGACGTGTCTGCCCCAGAGTATTCGGAAGAAATACCAAGAGCAACACGTATAATGATAAGTGTTGGAGCAATACCCTGTGATACGAAATGGGCATGTTCGGAAACAACTTCGGGATTAGAAACGTGTTTCTTACATAGATTTGGACGGCCATAACAGCGATAATTGCTTCTGCAGGACTGGGAATGGCGACGAGGACGACAAAGACAAGTTGGAATAGAAGATAAAGCACGCCGCTCTCGACGATGAGCATTATTGCACGGCGGGAAATGCCATGATCGACCCTATACGGGACGTCTAGGGAAGGGCGAGAGGTGTCCCAGATGCGGTAAACAATGAGACAGGTGACGATGACGTTAGTGCAAAGAGGAAGGGAATATGTCGCAAGACCGAGGGGAACTAAAGCTGCAGGAGGGGCGGGGGAAGTGGGGTCGATCAAAAGCACCATATGAGCGATGGCGATGACGCAAGCTACGAATTCACTGTGAGGGGGACGTGATTTTTCTGGAATGAGGATTACCTACCGAAGCCACCGATGGCCGTCAAGAGGGGAAGCACGATAATATAATAATTGTTTCCCCATAACATCCAGCAGCGATAGATGAGGACGAGGTCGCCAAAGAGATCGGTCAGGGATATCAGGACATCAGCTCCCACGAGCTGGGGGGTTTCGTTAGCAAAGTTGGTGACGCCAATAGCATTCTACCAAGTAAATTAATAATTGCATTATCGGTCAGGTTCCCGAGAGGGGCTGACCAGGGTGGTATAAAAGTGGTTAAACTCAAGAGCATAATGAGTCGTGCAACAGAAGAAGATGAGGCAATGGAGGTACAGGGTCGGATTGTTGATATTTTCACGGAGCGGACGATTGCTGAGAATGATCAACGACAAAAGGAAGAGAGTAGCGTTGATGCCTGTGAGCAGCAGGAGGTTAAGATGAAGGGTGAGGGAGGTATGGTGGACATACCCCAGAGAGCTGATTCACATGAGAAGCCTATGAGGGCAGCCAAGTCATTGGAGAGCGACATTGGGTGGGATGAGAGTGGTTCTGGTCAAAGCGGGTACATTCTTCTGGGGTTCAAGTAGCTGACAGTATTAGCCGACAGCCCAGAAGATGGAGCTGAAACTGGTGGTGATTGGCGAATCCTATCACAAACTGACAGATGGAACGAGGTAGCATCACTTTTTTCGGGTCGGCCAGCAGCATTCACCGACCTCTACGTGTCAGTTGGCTAAAGTCCATCGACCCGGTCACGGATAGTCTGTGCTGAGAAACGGTGTAGAATTCTAGTTGCAATCTTGCAACAGACCCCTGGCCCAAGGAATCGAAAAGGTCGTCAGCTGCGGCAACAAATGTCCGGTAGTCCCTGAAAGTTGCTGCGGATCAATGCCGAAGTCATCCGGTCGTTACATAAGCTCATCTGATGGATCGGCAGTTCTGGTCCGGATCCCCTCCATCTGCAAACCATAAGCGCTCAGTAAGTGCTCAATGAGCAGATTGTTTTGGTTTAGTTCAGGTTTGGATTACGCACCTGCCTCTTGCCGTGGGCATCCTCCAATCGCAGCTCTCAAATGGCTCGGTAGAGTGGTCAAGCGATAACGTTACTCAACAGAGCTTGCTTCATTTCAGACGTTTTGCAGATGCTTGGGCACCCTCGCCTACATTCTCTGGGTCCTTTTCAAGCGTCTCGTGGCCTCCAGGTCCCCCTTTCCAGTAAAGTCAATCGTTTACAACCATATCAGTAAGCAACTCTTTGTGTCAAGGAACAATGTAATCAGTATATGTGACAAGATGTAGCTGTCGTCCAATGTTACTCTACTCATTTCACCTTCCGATTTCCTGCCCGTCAATTACCTAAATCCCTCCTTTTAAAGGCACTTTCCAGGGACTGTAGACAGACATTGGATTTCTGGAACCGCTCTTTAGTTTCATGGTATGTGTCTGATGCTTTCTTGTGTATATCGTCTATGAGTGTGTCAGGGAGATTGATAGTAGGAAATGACTTCTCAGCCTGCTTATAGGAGTCTTGCAAAGCATAGGCAAACTCGAAAACAGGCTTACACTGATCCCTATATGATGGTGAAAGAGTAGCCCAACTATCATAGGGGTACTTAAAAAAGATAAAGTGCTGCATCAGATGAACAGATGGAGGGAATGCGCGGTTGAACTGTTCCAGTTGCGAATAAAGGTTTTCAGGGGGTGATTTCTCATCGGTGTGGTAAAATAGAGTCCACACAGCAGCCCACCAATGTGATTCGAGATCGTGGAGATAATTCGCGTGAAACGGAGGATACGAGATGACTTGATTTTGCCGTGTCTCCGGCGTGAAGAAGTACATCTGAGATTCCGCCTCGACAGCTGGCATTCCCTACTAATAGTGAGGGTGCGTCAGTGTAGAGGGATTCAACAATGCCTCACCGTTTGAACATCTTGCGAGGTGTTCAAATCAACCTTCTTTGCATATTCGAAATTTGACAACTTCCCAATATACCGACCATCCTCCTCGACCCATAAGACGTTGCTGACACCGAAGTGACGGTGGACCCAACCGGCCTTGTGCAAATAATACAAGCCTATCTATCACATAAATCATGGGCAAATCAAACAAATCAAACTGCTTACCCTTTTGTGCATCAGATAAGCACGAAAAACTATCTGCCAGAAGCTTTATATCTTTGAAAGGCGTTCCAACATCCTTGAAAACAGTCCGCGTATGTATCCTGCATGGGACAGTGTCTCTTTGATGAGCGTTACGTTGCATGTCGGCCAGTTGAACGTTCATGTGTCGCACACTTCCTATACCAGGAATAAAAGGTGAACTACTAGAAAGGCGACATGCCTCAACGGACGTCCACTTCACGTCTTCTTCGTTCTCTAGAGTGAGCGTGGTGTCAGGATTTCCAGAGACGACGACATCTTCACAAGCGAGGATTCGAACGAAATATCTCTCCGCATCGGATGCGTCAGACTGAATGTCCTGGAAAATCTTGCTCAGATTGGTGCCCTCAGACGCCTGGCTCTGGTCTCGCCACGTGTCCTTTATCGCGACTTCATTCCCGTCCAGATCCTGCGCTAAATATACACGGGTCCCACGCCCAATCATGTGATCTGCACCATACGTCGCAAGTGGACGCTGCGTGATGTAAGGTTGTCCGCCAATCGTGAACTTGTATGTTTCATCATTGATGCGCTCGACGGTGGGATCCCACCCGAGATCCACCTCTCGCTTCCTCCCGATCATGTAAAAGAGGGAGATTACCTGGTTGATGTCCTAGATAGTTGCAATCAGGACCGAAAGCGACCACACATCAATGATCCCTACCTGAATGACATCGACAGGCTCTGAGACGGCGAGAAATTCACGGTTGCCATAGCAGATTCTCATCGTCGTGTCCTCAACTGTGATTCCGAGAGCGAACCGGCGACACGGATCCTCACGCATGATTCTGTGAAGGTACCATATCATGTTTTGTCTGTCCTATAAGGGTGATTGTTCATCCTGGCTCAAACGAACGCATGTTGACGTACATCGTGCTCAGTTTCACCATCATCGTCAAACTTGTCAAACTCGAACGGAATGGCAACCTCATGCCAACGTCTCTCATGGGTGCCGGGAGGTCCAAGCATGATGCACGCGTCCGGATCAGTCGTGTTTCCGTGACTTGAGGGGACTGCGAATGGTTCCGCGACAAAGGAAAATGGGCAATCGGGCACTTGACCCAAGATACTCGAGATCATATGACCGAGTGGTTCATAAGCTTCAGCTTCATAGAGGTGGTTCGATTCGGATGGCAGGGTAGACTGGACCGCTGACAAAACACCTTCTTCTGTCAACTTCTTGCAGATGTGCGATATTTCCTGTGGGTCGGGTGGAGAACCGAGTATCAGACGAACGAGGGCGGCATAGGGGACCTGAAGATACGTTGTGAGACCCAAGAGGACTGTTATAATATCGGGGCCTGTGCTATCATCGCTTTGTGACGTCGAGCGCGGGACCGGCATTGTATCTGCACCAAGGGGCGGCGATTTCGTTTGCGGAGTGGTAGGGGCACCACCAGCACTGGCCATGGCGAACCTGACAGTCGGGAAATGGTGAAATACGATTCAGAAAGAGAGCACCAAAATATAATGTTGCAGTCCAATTAAAAGCCGCACCTGGCGTTAGGGGACTATGGTCACTAATCAATACGATCACCACAGTAATCAAGATGATCGTATCAGTCACCTGAATGTCTGTCAAAACGTCCACATGTGCACCCGTTTCTTTTCGCTACGTATCCGAACGTGCCTGCGTCGTAGTCCGGATCAATGCCGAAGTCATCCGGTCGTTTCATAAACTCTGATGGATCGGCAGTTATCCGCATGCTGGTCCTCCCTCTCCTCGCCTCGGGCATCCTTGCCTACGTTCTCTGGGTCCTCTTCAAGCGTCTTGTAGCCCCCAGGTCCCCCCTTGCAATCATACCGGGACCAAAAAGGGACCATTGGCTCACAGGTCCGTCCTCCCCGTTCTCTCTCGGACTATCACTTCTTGTCTCTAGGCAATTATCACCGGCTTTTCCGCGACGCGTTAGAATATAATCTCGCCTTGGCTGAGGAATATGGCGGCGCATTCAAAGTCAATGCTTTGCTCGGGGTAATCGAGCACCGTTCGCGAAAAAGCAACCAGCTCACATCGTCTTTTGCAGGGTCAACAGCTCTATATATCTGACCCTCTTGCTTTACATCACATAGTAGTCAAAGAACAGCATATTTATACCGAAACGGACATGTTCATCATGCACGTCTGGCACCTTCCTTCTCCTTTGCCAACGATCATAACCCGTCTGACAGGGGAAATCGCCTTATATTTGGTCCAGGATTGATTTCCACCCTCGGTCCGTTGTCTTGTCTTTTCTGCACGAAGGCAGCTCACCGGTTCATCTCCTCCTACCAGGTGAACAACACAGGAAGCAGCGCAAGATGCTGAACCCCGTGTTCTCCCTCGCCAATATGCGTAATTTGCTCCCGATTGTCCTGCCTATAGCAGAAAGACTCTGCGAGATACTTCAGTCACAGCTGCCAACCGATCATTGTAGGTTCTTAACCCCACGCCGTCTTTCCTACTCATCCAAATCAGCCGTGAAAGAGATCAACATGCTTCCTTGGCTATCTCGTGGTGCTCTCGAATACATTTGTCAGGCTGCACTCGGACATTCCTTTGACGCCCTGGATTTCGTCAAAGAAAACGGGTATTTGACAGCAGTGAGAAACCTAGCGTAGGATTGTTTCTCGGCCGGACAGATGCATTATGAAGGCTCACTGTGCATTTCTCTTCAACAGTCCTTTAACCCTCCGACTGCTTCTGATCCGCCCATTCGTTCCATTCATCGTACGGAATTTCTCCTTATACTGGCGTAACAAGATGGTGGACTGGGCCCCGCTTAAAGCCCTCAGGGACCTCCGCCGCGTGGTACAAGTCATGGACGCTACGAGCAAGGTAATCTTTGCGAAGACAAAGGCCATCTTGGAAGGTCGCACTGAGCAAGAGCGCCCTGGAGGTTTGAGGTCTCGCATGAAAGGTAAAGACATCATGAGCATCATGTGTGAGTTGGAGTTCTTCCTACACAATCATTACAATCACAATGCCTCAGTGAGGGCAAACGTGTCGTCGTCCGACCCTGACAGGCTCACAGACGAGGAATTAGTAGGACAAATGAAGTGGGCCTCACATCGTACTCATATCTCATCTTATTCTTAAATCCATTATCTAGCACGATTGTATTTGCAGGATTTGAGACCTCAACAACCGCAGTTTGTCGCATCCTTTGGATTCTAGCTACAAAGCCGGATGTTCAAGCCCGCTTGCGCAGCGAAGTACGGGACGCGAAACAGAACTATATGGCATCGCATAACATATCAGATCCTTGGGAGGAGGTTGGATTACCTTACGATCTCCTCATGGGCCTTCCGTTCCTTGATGCCGTTGTTCGAGAGACTCTGAGGGTGTACCCTCCTACGTCGCTCCTGAGTCGAACGTAAGATGGCTGCAACATCATTCATTGATTGCTCAAGCTCTTCGCTTCCAGTGTTCGTGAAGATACTGTACTTCCGCTCTCTCGACCCATCAAATCTGTTTCGGGAGAGATGCTCTCGGAAATTGGTATTCCCAAAGGCACCGTTCTTATCATATCCCTTTTAGCTGCGAACCATAACAAGGACATATGGGGAGAAGATGCATCGGAGTGGCGGCCTGGGCGGTGGCTTAGCACTACGAGCAACCGTGTTCAACTGGACAAGGACTCTGAAGCTATGATGGGTGGTGGATCCAACACTTGGACGACCATGCAAAAGACACCAGGCGTGAAAGATGGGATGAAATACCCAGGGGTTTACGCATCTATGTGGGTGCAACATCGTTCTACAGTATGCTCATCTGATTGTCATCTTCAGGATGACATTCCTCGGTGGTAGCCGAGCATGCATGTACGTACATTTCCACACGTCTTTCAAGTTACCCCTTGTCTGATGCTATGCCGGGCTTACAGCGGCTTCAAATTTGCGGAGATGGAAATCAGTAAGGCTTACTGCGATGTCATTCTATTATTGACTTGACTTACTGGGTCTGCACTAGAGCAAGTGGTGACAACGCTTGTCTCCCGCATCCATTTTGCGTTGCCGAGCATGTCAGATCAGAACGGGGACATCAAGGAAATCTATTGGAGGTATGATGGTCTTCAGGTCCCCGTTGTTCGGCCTCCGGCTGGGGATGGAGTGACAGCACAGGTTCCTCTGAATCTAAGGTTGGTCCAGCCCGGAGATTTCCTGTAATTGTTGCGTTTGGAAGGTCGGCAACTGTACCCGTACATATGGTGCAATACTTGATAGCCGAGTACTTGGTCTGTTCAAGATCTCCCACGATTTCGTACACCTGGCTCGTCAACATGTTCAGCATCCCACCTCCCGTATGTATCGCTCCCAGATAGAACAGGCCCTTTCCTGATCCACAGTATCAACTGGCATAGAAACCCCCGCGACGTGGCTTGTTCAGATATGTACACGCGTCAACTGCAATTGAGCGTCGTTCGGCGTATCATGGCCTCCGGGGCGGCGAGCCATCCCCGACACTGCACAAGGGATGGTCCATCGGCACTAGCGACTGTCAGCACCACGGATGATCAATAGGACAGCTAGTACGGTCACCGCAGGCTGATCACAGTCAGCTTGGACGCCAGTCTATACACCGAACGCCATACTCCCCTGTCCCCAGGACCGTACGGCATATATTTCTATGGGGATGAGCGCAGCCTCACATCGGATACAAGCCAGGTCCGTGTACCTGCCGCATATAAAGCGCCCCCTCTTTGTTCGGCGTTCAATCACCCACCCACCTACCCCACATACATCCATGTCCGTGAACCTCGTCCTCCCTACTCTGTCTGCCTGGGCAGCGTCCCGCTTGACGGGCATCCTGGAATCGAAAACACAAGACGATTTCAATACCGCATTTGATGCTACCTTTGCCGTCGAGTGCAATATCACTGTCAACGGGCAACCCCTTTCTCGTCACGAATACAAGGCCCAGCTCCTTCAGCAGAGCGCCGCAGGTCCCGAAGAGAGTGATGCAGTCGTGAACATTGAAGGCCAAACAGAGGTTGAGCTCGGTCAACAGGGACAACTTGTGCGTACATGCGCTTTACCCCGCAATGTCGTGTCATATCGCTAAGAAAACGGGTTGTCGATCAGTCTGGATTGGTTGGGATTTTTTACACGACGCTCTCCGACTCCAAGTTCCTCGTTCTTGGTGCCCCTGCCGAAAGCAGGGCAACCTCTTCTCTCAACCTCGTGTAAGCGCTCTGTTTCCTTGTACCACGGGGATGCGGGGTTAACGGTCTTACAGCATTGAACCGACAGAGAAGAATCCTCAGAACCCTAGCCTGCCTATCCATGGTTACTTTGACCCTAGGAGAGTGATCCTGGTCAACCAAGTGGTCGCCGAGTCCACCTACCACGTCAGTATTCCCAAAGCCTCCGTTCCCCAAGTAGCGGCTCCGGACAACTCGTCTTCCAAAGTTGAGCCTGGACCCGTGACAGTCCCCCAACAGGGACCTTTCGGTGGACATTTTGGACCTGGGCCCGTGCGTCTCCCCCCAAGTGAAACCGGAGCCAAACCCGAGACATTACCTGGGGATGGCGCATTTGGTGTCGGACCCGTTATCATCCCTGGGGAGAGTCTCGGGGAAACGAAAGCGTGAACGATCTAAACTTGGTCACGCTGCTTTTGCTTATCGCTGTGAGGGTACTGTACATTCTTGTATTATTCCAGTTTTGTACATTTTGTCATCGTGCAACACTTTGAAAGATGAAGATGGACAATATGCATGTTTTGCTGTATTTCGCGGAAACGAACGGGAGAATGTGCCTCAGCTGACCAACCTCTTGAATTCAGACCTATCTCGGGGGTTAAAGCGCCCGTCGCCGAACGTGACGGCGACTCACGTTTGCTTGGCCCGTGCCAGACTCCAATCTTACTTCTTTTTGTGCGTGGTGCGCCTTGTGACGACCCGGCCATTGGACTCGACCTGGGCGTGATCTGGCCCAAGATCATCCTTTCCCACCACGCCCTCAAACTCCCCAACGCCGGTATTCCCAAGTGGACCGCTGACTTCGTCACGTGCATATGTCGCATGGGTCCGTTCGACCTCGGAGTCATCAGAATGAACCGACTGGATGTAATCGACCGTCTTCTGCTGCATCTCGGGGACGGTCTTTGTCTCATGATCTGCCTGATGAGCGGGATGGGTGGAAAACGAGCGTGTGAAGAAGTTGGGGTTACCTTCACAGCAGCCTCAGAGGTGGTAGCGAGTTCCTCGTTCCATCCGGGGGCGTGGTCAATGAAGGTGGGTGGGGAGCGTCGTTTCTCTCTGTTGTGCTAAAGGAGGAACTGTGAGTAACGAATATAGTAGCAACAGACCAAAAAAGACCTCTGCGTCGTTTCCGCGAGTGGTGCTAGATGAGAGGAGATCAGACAGAAAAGACAGGGGCAGCGTAAGGCTCACATTGGACGACGGATGGGCGAGAATACTGGATTGGCACTGGCTGCTCTTGTTCGTGCTGCTATTTCTTTGAGGGACAACATGGCGTGTATTCGAGGTGAGTGATTGGCCTACGAGTGATGATTGGCTGACCAACCCCATCAGATATCTGTCTGACGTCATAATACAATTACCATATCAGGACATACATATATTATGTAATAACAACCACTTAGACGACCAAGACGGCGCGATACCTGATCTGTCCTTCTCTGAGCCTTGCCATCGCATCTTCGATACCATCCACGCTCATCGGAAACTCCTCGATAACAGGCCGGATGTTGTGCAGTGCTGCGAACCTCAACATCTTTTCATGTAGCCCCCGCGAGCATGGCAAGCTCCCTTGGATGCGGATACCGCTCGCCAAAATCTCCATGACGGGCAGAACGAGATCCTTCTCTGACACAGTCAGGGGGAAGATAGTGCCTCTTGGTGCCATGACTGGTAGTACCCTGCTCAAGAATGTGGTCAGTAGCGCCCTTCTAGATGACGCATAACCTACAAGTTCCAGTTGGGCAGCGACGAGGTCGTAACAATCAAATGGTCAATGCCCCGTCCGATGTCGAGCTTGGTGATGCCCTTTGTCGTATAGAACTCGGTCGCACCAAGCTTCATTGCTTCTTCTCTTTTACTGTCTGTTCCGGAAAAGACGACAACATCGCACCCCATCTTGGCGGCAAATTGGATGGCGAGGTGTCCAAGGCCGCCAATTCCTATGACACCAATCCGGTCGGTCGAACGTACGTACGTGTACAACGGGTGGAACACGGTAGATCCGGCACACATGAGCGGGGCTGTCTCTGCAGAGGAAATCGGATCGGGAATTCGAAAGAGGAATGCAGCTTTCCAGATGGCATGCGAGGCAAACGCGCCTTGGTCCAGGTCATCTTGACCGTATACGACGCGTTGAGCACAAAAGATCTCGTTTCCACTCAAACACTGGTCACAGTGCGTACAGCCATTGTGCAGGTACCCCCAGCCAGCACGATCCCCGCTGAGTCGGTGTGCGAACATAAGGACCAGCTCCCATTCGACAACAGAAAAAGGTACGTACACTTTGAACGTGTTGACCTGCGCGCCGACCTGTTGAACGACTCCTACACCTTCATGACCAAGCACCATGTCGACAGACCTGTAGTGTTCGTCGGTGCCGCATAACCCTGCATGGGTGACCTTGAGGAGGACTTCGTCCGGGGCGAGTTGGTCCTTGTGCCCTTGGGACTTGACGATCCGTCCACTTTGGTGGCCTTTGTACGTGGTATAATCCAAACCTAGCTGCATCGTGAAAGAGCAAGCGAACAAACGAGGTCGTGGACCGCTATTTATCTGTTTAGTCGATGACATCACATATAGCTATCCATACTCACTGACAGAGAGGAGCACATCCTTGCGCTTACTTGCCTGACCGGATAATAACGACTGTTAGGAGGCGTCGTATTGTGGGACGCCTGTCTCAAACCCGCCGTGGAAATCTGTGAAGGATTACCGTGGTAGATTAATCTGTCCCCCAAGTTTCAGCTGGATAGCCTCTGTGATCATGACGGTGAGAGGATGAGGACGTACGCTTGCTTGTTCGCTTCAGCCACTACGTGTTATGTCCGCCATCCACACGCCTCTGCCCGTTCCAACCCACCCAAACGTCGCTCCGCCCCGTGAACTGACCGAGAAAGAGCAAGCAGAATACGATCGGGTGCTCGCTCACTTTACCAACCCAGAGTATGTTCTGCCCAGCGTCAATTCGGAAAAGGGTGCACTGATGGAAGTAGAGTGCATGTGGCTCGTTCAGTCTCTTTCCTTCTACCACAATTCCATCTCATGCCCATACATCTCCTAGTCCTACGAGTGCATTCTGCGGTACATACGCGCCACAAAACACGACGTGTCCGAGACCATCAAGCGTCTCGAAGACACGCTCAAATGGAGACGTGACTTTGGACTGTACACGTCCATCACGGCGGAACATGTCGAGCCTGAAGCTGTCACCGGCAAAGAGTTCGTGTTCGGGTATGACACGCATGGAAGACCTGCGGTCTACATGTGTCCCAGCAGACAAAACACGGAAGAGAGTCCGCGACAGATCCACTTTGTTTTCTGGATCTTTGAACGTGTCATCGAGCTTATGGGGCCGGGTGTGGAGTATGTCCACTTTCTACCGCCAAGGTTCCATCTCACCTTTCCTTCATAGGACGGTCGCTCTCATGATTGACTACGCGGACAAGGCAAAGGGTCCCTCCTTTTCTATCTCCAGGCAGGTCCTCAACATCCTTCAAACGCACTATCCAGAACGCCTTGGTTCAGCCGTCATCTCGCACCTCCCTTGGCTCCTACACACATTCTACAAGCTCATCACACCCTTGGTCGACCCGGTGACACGAACAAAGATGGTTTTCAACCCTGTCCCAGACGATGCTGGTTTATGGCGGTCCGCTGAAGCGAGGGACCAAAGCCGAGAGGATGCCAAGCTATTTGAGCCCGATCAACTTGTCAGTGAAAGCTGGTTGGGCTCGGCGCCATTCACGTATGTTCATGAGATCTACTGGCCTGCGCTCCTGTCCATGACCGAGACCCGGAGGGACGAGATGAGACGCGTGTGGCAAGATCTCGGTGGTGTGGTTGGCATCAGAGAGTGGGATGTCAAGATTCGTGTTCGGGACGCTCCTGTTGCTGGCCAAGCGCTGTAGAGGATCGGAACTTGATCTGCTCATTATCTTCCAAGTGTCCCCGACATTTGATACCATTTCTTTAGACGTTTGCGGTGGGTCAGAATTGCAGTATTGTTTTACAGCATGTCCTCGTCCGGATCCAACTGTCATCGCGGGTAACATTAGGCGACATCGGTTGAACTGACTCCAGCGGCACTGCGGAGGTTGTCCTTGGCGATCCATATGAGGATGCGCCTTCATTACCTCATCCTCAGACAACGTTCAAGCCCCGATGTACTCCATTGTCGAGTTGCCCTATCACTTGTTCTTTCCTAAACAGCGCCAGCACCACCCCATAACGGCTACGAGACTGACCAGAGATGCCAGCTTTCTACCACTGCTCTGGGCAGTGATATGGACCAGGTGGTGATGGCGTAACGTACAACACCGGACGATGACGTCCCGTTCATCGTGGTCGAGTGTCTCCAAGTTACGGTGAAAGGGTAAAGGATCGGTCAGCTTCGCTCGCTTGCTTTTTTCCCCTTTTCACCACTACCCCCCATGGTCCCCCCGATCCAGACACCTCTCCCTGTGCCAACCCATTCAAACGTCCCCCCGCCTCGTGAACTGACCGAGGAAGAGCAGGCGCAGTATGACCGTGTGCTCGCCCACTTTGCCAGCCCGGAGTATGTCCTTCCCGGCGTTGATTCGGAGAACGGCGCTTTAATGGAAGTGGAGCGCATGTGGCTTGTTCGTCTCCTACTGCCGTCCTGTCTCACGCTCATATCAATCGCAGTCGTACGAGTGTATTCTGCGGTACGTATGTGCCGCAAAGCACGACGTGTCCGAGACCATCAGGTGTCTCGAAGACACGCTCAGATGGAGACGTGATTTTGGACTGTACACGTCCGTCACGCCGGAACATGTCGAGTCTGAAGCCGTCACTGGCAAAGAGTTCGTGTTTGGGTACGACACACACGGAAGACCGGCACTGTACGTTTATCCCGGCCAGCATTGCACGGGAGAGGTCCTCCGGCAGACCCAATTCTTTTGTTGGACCCTTGAACGTGCCATTGAACTCATGGGCCCCGGCGTGGAGTACGTCCACGTCCCCATCCCTCGGGTCTCGCCTAATCCCCCTCTGTTCATAGGTCTCTCACAGTCATGGTCGACTATGCAGACAGCGCCAAGAGTCCTTCGCTTTCTTTCTGTCGACAGGTCATCCACATCGTCCAGACTCACTATCCAGAACGTCTCGGCACAGCTATCTTCATACGTTTTCCTTGGCTCTTTCACGCGTTCTATAAACTCATCTCCCCTTTCATCGATCCCGATACGAAATCAAAGATAGTTTTCAATACTGTTCGGGACGACGCCGGTCTGTGGCTTACCACAGAGGCGGGGGATCGGTGCCAAGAGGATGCCAAGCTATTTGAGCTCGATCAGCTTATCAGCGAAAGTTGGTTAGGCTCGGTGCCGTTTACTTATACTCACGAAGTCTATTGGCCCGCGCTTCTGGCCATGACCGAGACTCGGAGGAACGAGATGAAACGAGCGTGGCAAGATCTTGGGGGCGTGGTTGGCACCAGAGAGTGGGATGTCAAAATCCGTGTTCGGGATGGTTCTACGGCCCCCGTTGCGCGGTAGGTCGGAGCATTTTATGGATGCCCATCTCCAAGATGCTTGGATATTTGACGCCGATTCAAATGTATCTGGTAGAAGATTTGGATTGTCGTCGCGGTCATAAGTACAGTGGATGAGAGCAGCATTAAGTGAATAATCTAGCAAGCGGGAAAACAGGACAGCCCTTTGAATGAACGCCTTGTAAGAGGTAAAACAAGATGAAGAGGAGAGAAAACATAATACTATGTACAACGTTGGACCGATTTACCATGGTCATGAGTCCTCTGTAACGAGCGGTTGTGGTGTGCCACCGAGACGCTCCCCGTGAACACGGAATCGATAGAGACACGTGTACTCTTGCTTGCCCCAATTATTCTTGATGACGAGAGCGACGACGCCGACATCAACACCGAGATCCTGGATCTCTTGGCGCACGGAAAATGTCTGGATATTGGAGGGCGCATCGATGTCGTAGGTGAACGAAGCAAGACGGATAAAGGGCTGGTTCGCGGGGAGAGAGGGTGGATAGGCATCTTCATCAGGCTCTTCCGGCAACCGAGAGCCAGATTCTTCTGCTGCGCTCGTAGCTTCCGCACGCTGGGCAGCTCGCTCTGCCTTGAAGGCGGCTACCTTCTCAAGGTTTTCCATTCCTTCCACTAGTCCCCACACCTCCATATCTCGAGGAGCAGTCCGCAGGTCAAACGCAACCTCCTTTGCAATATGATCGATTGTGATGTCGGTGATGTACGCAGGGAAAGAGAGTGCAACACCGAGCTGACCAGAGTCCCCGCTCATGGGCCAGCAAAGTCCGCTGTGAATGTCTTGGTGCAGCGCCGTGATCGGTGACCGGCCCACTTCGCGCCCATGGCCAGTCATCCAGCCGAGGGCTGTCCCCCGGAATGTCATCGGACGCATCTCAAGAGTGTGTGAGGTGAGACTTGGTATGATGCGGGCCCCTGCAGAGTGCAGAGCAAAGTCGGCGCGGGAAACAATATCGCGCGTAGTGGACCGCACTACGGCGGTATCAACAAGGTGGGATATCAGGCCGGTGATGTCGGTGCCATCGCTGGATTTGATGACAAGTCCTTTGCCAGTACTAACGGCAGAAGAAAGCTTGGACCACCACACTGGTCCGGAAGGCGCCGAGTCTTTGACAGCATTCCTCGAGGACTCGAGGGCTTCTCTGATTCCTCCCTCGACACTGCCCAGTCGATCTTCGAGGAGCTTCAGCTTTTTGCGTGCTTCTTGGTCGCTGATTGGTGGGGGTGGTGAGGAAGGTGGAGGTGTGTCACGCGGAGCAGATTCAATGGCGCCAAGTTGTGCGTGAAGTGCATCAATTTGTCGCTTAACATCCGAGAGACCCTGGCTTGTTGAAGCATGAAGGTGGGTCTCTGCCTCCGAGACTCGTCTTGCCTCCTCGCGCACACGGCCTTCCAGAGCGTATACCCTATTCACGACCTCTCCGTGTGCACGTGCCTCGAGATCCTGCTGAGCTCGCGCCCGTTGGTGGTCTAATGAAAGGCCAGAGAGAGCGAATTCGATGTTCTGCAACCGCGTAACGAGTTCATCAAGGTTCGCGATGGGCGTTTCGGGTGCGTGATATGGGCGCGGAGAGACACGATAGGGGAGCAGCCGGGCGAGTGGATCATAGAACTGGACCCACGCAAGGTAAATGACCAGCGCCACAACAACAAGCCGGGCAAGACGTATGGGCGATCGAGGACTAAGAGAGTATATCAGTGCGACCGGTTTTTGGTATAAAACGTAGACTGCTGATCCAAGGATCCACCCAAACGTGAGAAACACGACGGATATGATGCTGAACGTCCACTTGAGGATGCCAAAGAAGAACATCACAATTCTGTTGACTTGACGGCCAAGAAAGCCGCCAATCGAGAAACTGTGAGAGCGAGAATCAGAATCGGAAGTGTTGATAATGCCATCCACTGCAGGGGGATCATCGCTCTCTAGTATCACCTCCAAGTCAGGTTGAGTGTCGGATAAACAATTTTCTGGCTCAGGGTGGGGCTTGAATGCTGGAGATACGGATGTTCGGGTTGAAGGTGGAACAGACGTGCGTGACAGGGATTCCTGACCTGCAGGTGCGAGCTGCGCAGACGAATGCTGCTGAGATATTAGGAAAAGTGACAATAGCAAACTAATAAGCTGACCTGTTCACTGACAATGCTTTCTTGATCATCCTCCGCCTCATCGAATTCGGCCTCGCCACTTTTGGTTCCCTTCTTCCTTCTTCTTCGCTTGTCGTAGCCAGCCACTGGAAGCGAAGTCAAGGGACCGGGGCCTAAATCTTTCTTCTTGATCTTCTTTCTACGCTTTTTTCCATCGTCGGAAACTTGGTCGTCTGACTCTTCCAAGTCGGACATCGATGGACGATAAGCCTTGTTGTCGAGCGACATACGGTTACGCCTGGCGTTGGCGTGCTTCTTAGAAGCAGCCTGTTCATTCTCTTGATCACGCTGGCGTTGCAACTCGTTATACTGGCGGTCTAGATCATCGTAATCGAGGCTAGGCTCCTTGCCATTGGTGGCCCCCGCGGAGATGTCTGGGGGATCAGCTGAGCGCTGCCGAAGGTAGAATGAGGTAGCGGTATTGATGGCCCGTTTGGATATATCGAGGACTTGTTCAAACGGACTCATTCCACGCGTGTTGTTGTCAAAGGACTGGGTACGTTGATCCTCGGCTTCAGAGTCAGATACGTGTGTGAGAGCAGACGCCTGCTTGGAGAGAGGTTTAAGGGATGTTCGCTGGGTGAGACGGCTAGGGGGAGGTGCCAAGCGACGATTGGAAGTGGAATGGGTCTCCTTCTCGTACTCGACGGAGGTGCTGCGGGGTATATTGAGGCTGGTCTGGGAGCCAGATGCCCAGGCATTGTTTGGGTTGTTAGGGACCATGTCGTAAGACGTGGAGACGGCTTGGTTGAAGGCGGCTGCAATGTTTACCGAGGTATCTTTAACGGACCACTTTTCTGGCTGGAGGCTGCCGTTGAGGGACTGATCGCGTTTCAAGCGTGCGTAGCGGACGAGTGCTGTCTCGTCCTGGCCGTCTGATGGGTCCAGACTTGGAGGAGGTGAGTGCGGTGGGGCTGGTTTGGGTGGTGATCTGGTGGCTGCGGTTGGCGCGCTTTCGGATGGTCAGCGGTACGGGACGGGACGGATTTCGTTGCACCTACCCGTACGCGTAAGAGGTCGGGATATCGTGCTGAGTAGTTTGGGGGTTGTGTATGAGGTGTCTGGGCTGGAAGTGATGTTGGTGGTGGTCTTTGCTGGGAGGTTTGTTGAGAAAGGTATGATGATCGAGACGTCTGCCTTGACCGAGGGGTGTGCCCGCGAAAGACATGTACCTCTCACGCACAGTGACACGTTGTCTGCTCGTGGCGTACACGGAATAAGACGCTGCTCGTTGTGCTGCACGTTGTCGGGGGATGGGACGGTGGTACGAACATATGAACCTTGTTGTCCTCTATTTGTGCTCACTCGCATTGACCGTGGTATCGCTCAAATGCTAGTACACAATGCGGACATCATGTACACTACACTCCACACTTGGCCATTGTCCTCACTGTGGAACCCATCAGCGCACGCTCCACACCGCACCGCCCACACTCACCAGGAAATAGTCTGGCACCCGCCGTGACACCAGCGGTTCTCCGGCACGCGGCGCTGGATCAAACTGAAGGCTGCCCGTGAATGTGAGCGTGTACCCGTCTGAAAACAAAGCGACACCCACAACGTGTACGATAGTTTTTCGTCTATCTCCATAATCGCCGCCTGATTACCGCATCTATAGCAGTAATTCGGGGCGCTAAAAATGGTCACCACGTTCCGGTCTTGTCCCCAGCTATAGCCTACACGCCATATCAACTGGCAGAACACAAGACGGCACCACAACTCACCTTCCATCACCAACTGATGGGCTCGTGCCACAAGCGTCAACCCATTGTTGTGATTGAACGCTTCCGAAATGTCCTGCCCGAACGTGTACCCCGCCCCACGGGGTGAGATTCCCCACCCACACCGATCATCCGGATCAGACCATAGCAGATCACACATGGGCCCCTCGTGGGGCACCTCTTGGACACGATCGATAGACCGAACATGGTCGAGGGTGTCAATCGACGGTGAAAGGCCACCGTGAAGGCAAAATATCTATCGAGTGCTCAGCAGACCCATCCAAAGCGAGGTACCACAGGTCACCACTCTCGCCACTCACTTGATTGTCGATCAACGCAGTCAAGGGGAGGAAATCGAACAGGTCGGTAAAGTAACGCCATACGTTGGCATTCCCGTATTTTCGCAAGCACTCGTCATAAAATCCATACACTTGCGTGATCTGCCTCGACTCGTGGTTGCCCCGCAAAATCGTGACACGGTCCCGATACCTCAATTTGAGCGCAACAAGAAGCGTCACGGTCTCAACAGAGTAGTATCCACGGTCGACGTAGTCACCCATGAAGAGATAGTTTGTGTCCGGCGAGTTTCCGCCGATTCGGAAGAGCTCTGAGAGATCGTGCTATGCATCAACAACATGGTCAAGGGTAAGCACAGGACAAAGGTTTGATCAGGCATAGATCACGCCGGAGAGACAGTACGCACGAACTGGCCATGAATATCACCACAAACAGTAACCGGACACCTGACCGGCTGTACGTTGGATTCTTCCATCAGGATCTCCCTCGTCTTTGCGTCCGTCAGTGTTAATCAGGCTCATTGTGGCGGGTTGATGCATAAACACAGACCTTGTCGCAGAGTTTCTTTACGTCGGCCTCTGCTAGTTGTTTGCATTGGCTGAGCTGTTCGATCCAGCCGTCAATTTCGTGTTCCATGCTTGAGTGTGGTTCAAGTCCAAGTCGTTTGCCAATAAACCCAAGTCACCCGTCACACTTCACATCGGGAGTGGTCACACCTACAATCAATGTCACGCTCGCGTTGACCGGACTGCCATGGCCCAACCCGTCTACGCAACCGACGAAGTACGTCCGTATCCTAGACAGTGAAGAATACTCACATCTATTAGTACGGAAGGCCATTTATCATCCTCCGAGAACAAGCAAAGAAAACTAGAAGCCATGGTATAGAAGCCATCAAGGTCTGTCCCTTCCGCACCCCATCGACGCGATTCACAAGAACCCATCTAGTCTCACATCCTCGCTGCTAGAACAGTTGCAAACATCATTCGCACATCCCTCGGACCACGAGGTAGGGTTTCCATCACATATGCACTGGATCAGTAACTCACCACGATCGCAGGGCTCGACAAAATCCTCATCTCGCCGGACGGTGACATCACCGTCACAAACGATGGTGCCACTATCCTCGGTCAGATGGAGGTCGAGCATCAGATTGCAAAACTCCTCGTACAACTCTCCAAGAGTCAAGACGACGAGATCGGTGACGGCACTACCGGTGTTGTTGGTACGTGCTCTACCCTCGACACCTTGCCACCAGCCTTCATCGCGGTTTGGTTCAAGTCCTCGCGGGTGCACTTCTCGAACAGAGCGAAGCTCTCCTCGACCGGGGAATCCATCCTATCCGTATCGCAGATGGCTTTGACAAGGCTTGCGCAGTGGCCGTCGAACAACTCGACCGCATTTCAGATCGCGTCGAGTTCTCATCTGAACACAAGGAAAATCTGATCAAAACTGCCATGACCAGTCTGGGCAGTAAAATGTTAATATTTCCACTTCCATTTTCCCTCTTCGAGGCTCACTTTGGGTTGGCAGCGTCTCGAAAGAGATCAGACAGTTTGCACAGATTGCCGTGGATGCAGTACTGACTGTTGCAGATATCGAGCGTCGCGATGTCCCCTTTGACCTCATCAAGGTGGATGGAAAAGTTGGTGGTTCTCTGGCTGACACCACTCTCATCAAGGGCGTGCTCATCGACAAGGACATGTCACACCCGCAAATGCCCTCTTCCGTCAAAGATGCCCGCCTCGCGATCCTCACTTGTCCGTTCGAGCCGCCACGCCCAAAGACAAAGCACAAACTTGACATCACCTCCGTCGAGGAGTTCAAGAAACTCCGGGATTACGAGAAGGAAAAGTTCGAGGACATGATCAAAATGGTGAAAAACACAGGTGCCAACCTGGTTATTTGTCAATGGGGCTTTGACGACGAGGCGAACCATCTGTTGATGCAAAATGAGCTACCAGCCGTCCGCTGGGTTGGTGGACCTGAGATTGAGGTAACCGATTTTTTTGTATTCCATCCAGACTCATTTCAACACGTTACTCAGCTCATCGCTATTGCTACACATGGTCGTATTGTTCCCCGATTTGAGGAACTTACAGCAGAAAAATTGGGGAAGGCGGGAATTGTGCGTGAAATTACCTTTGGCACGACGCGCGACAAGATGCTTGTTATCGAGGAATGTGCTAATACCCGTGCCGTCACTATCTTTGTCCGCGGATCGAATAAGATGGTATGAGCGTCCGTCGCGTGCCTTGTATGCTGTTAACCACCTTTCAGATCGTGGATGAAGCGAAACGGGCATTGCATGATGCTATTTGCGCCGTCCGAAATCTTGTTGTCGACAATAGAGTAGTATATGGCGGGGGTGCTGCCGATATCAGCTGTTCGATCGCCGTGGCAAAGGCTGCCGACGAGGTCAGTACCTCCAACGTCTGGTGGGGATCTCTTTGACTATTTTTTTTTGTCTAGATCCCTTCGATTGAACAATATGCAATGCGCTCTTTTTCCGCGGCTCTCGATGCGATTCCGCTCGCGCTTGCAGAAAATAGTGGCCTCTCACCAATTGGGACGCTCGCCCAGGTTAAAAGTAGGCAGGTAACGGAAAGGAATTCCCGTCTGGGAATTGACTGTGCCGGCCAAGACGAGAACGGTGCGATTTGTTAGGCATCGGTTTCATATTGGTATCTAACACAGTCCGCAGACATGAAGAAGCAGTTCGTATACGATCCGTTGATTTCGAAACGACAACAATACCTTCTTGCAACGCAGGTGTGCACCGTGTGCTTCTTCCCCCGACTGAAGCTAACGTTATTATCACTGTAGCTCGTGAGGGCTGTCCTCAAGATCGGTGAGCAGATCGTATTTTCGTCAGGCGCAAAGACTCACGTTGCCCGTTTCAGATGACGTTATTGTTGCGGGTGAAGCAGACGAGTGATCCCGATGACGGACTATCTACATGGCCGGGCGGGCTATTCGTACGCTTGCCGTAGCTAATACTACACATTTTCCACGATGCCCGGAGTGGTTCTTGCCGTCTCGCTTCATCTGCCTCGAGGCAGCTGGATCTACTTTTGTACTTCATACTGTCATAAAGCCCAATTAAATGGACACCCGCGGGTTTTCCTCTTCCCCTCAAGTCCAACCCCAGCTCTACCCTTGTCTCTAACCGAAATTACCTGTCAAACACGAGATGGGTGCTGGTAAACTCCACGTACTGGGCAAGAACCCTTACAATGCTGAGCTGCCATCTCTTGCGGAGCTCGCCAGCTATCCCATCACTCCCTCGCACTTGGTCTACGCTCGCAACCATTGTATGTGTCTACTCAAACACGGTTTTCATCCTCGCGTTTCTAATCCGTCTACTACCACTTTCTTTATTGACCCTTGCGCCGGGCTATCCACGAACCCGCTTTCGCCACGTCCGCAGCCGACATCAAGGACCTTCGGTCAGATGTAGATCAATACACAGTCAAGATCGATGGCGAAACAAACGGCATCAATCCGCTCAACCTCACCTTCAGGCAACTACGGGACTTCTTGCCACGAAAGGAAGCCGTCGCCACCCTTGTCGTATGTGCATGCCACATTTCATCTTCCGTAAGCTTCACAATACGTCAGTGTGCTGGGAACCGCCGTGCCAAGATGGCTGAGAAGACGGGGAAAAGTGTGGTAGGCATCAATTGGTCCGAGGGGACCATCGCAAATGTCCGCTGGACCGGTGCGCCCCTACGGGATATCCTTCTCCGAGCAGGTGTTCCGGATGACAGCGCATCTTGGGTGGGACTCCACGCGTGTTTTGCGTCCAATGTTGCGCCGTGCGAGCAAGCTACGTGGTACGGAGGTTCGATTCCCCTGGAAAGAGCGATGAGCAAGGACAGTGATGTTCTCCTTGCCTATCAGGTAATCCAAGCCACGCGGCGTTTTTCGACGGTGCTGAATTACCGCCACACGAGCAGATGAATGGAGAACCGTTGACTCCTGATCACGGTTTCCCATTGCGTGTGGTTGTCCCAGGGTACTCTGGTATGCGCTGGGTCAAATGGGTTGACCATATCACCGTCTCCCGAGCAGAGTCGCCAAATTTTTATCAGCAGCAAGATTATAAGGTCTTGCCCGAAAACGTTCGTACAGTGTACCCTCGACGTACGTTCGAATGTCCGCGTCTGTCTGACCATTCCCGTTTACATAGGTGACGAGCAAGAGCATGGCAGACTCGGAAGACTGGTGGTCCCAAGTTCCTTCTATGCAGAACCTACCGTGCAACTCCGTTGTAACGAAGGTCGTGCGGCTCCAGTCTCCATGTCCAGATGGAGTCACATTGAAAGCGCACGGATATGCTTACTCGGATTGTCCCATTGAGCGTGTTGACATAAGCGTGGACGGCGGGACCTCCTGGAAGCAATGCAAGATCACTTATCAAGAGGGGAAATGGAGCTGGACGCTGTGGGAGGGTGACGTCGATTTCGTGTCTGGCGAAGAGGACATCAATGACATCCCGCTGGCTTCTGGCCTGGCAAGGGGGAACAAACGAAGGAAACTGAAGGTGACGGTACTCAGCCGCGCCACGGACAGTGCTGGACGCGTGCAACCGTTAACCTGTCCTTGGAATTTGCGAGGTGTTGGGTACTGTGGGGCCGGAGAAGCTATACTCGATGACTCCGTGGACTTGAATCGTATGGGAGCTGGACATCCAACAGATTGAAATTGTAATGTGTTTGATACAAATGTGACTAGGTACGTACATTGTCTGAGGTTCATGGCATGGTCGGCCGGGCTGCAAAACTAAATAATGCATATGTTTTCAGTGCTTATTGCACGGAAAAGGTCTTGATCCCACTCCTTGTCGATAGCGACTCGGGGAAGCTTTTTCGATGCCTTGCGCTCAGCGGGGACTCCTGTACAATCATTGGACTGCCGACGCTGGGGGACGAAAGGGAGGCACGATACAAATACATCGTCCACTGACGCGTGGCCCTCATCATAGCGGGAAATCCGGACACTGTCTACCCAAGGTGAGCGTCATTTCATAAATCGTAGCACGGACCGTGAGAACAGTTGCAAACCTCTCATCGCACCCAACGGCCACTAAGTTGGTTGGTTGTCCTCGAATACATGGGGCAGCTCCATTGGCGAAGTAACCGCGGAGAGGTAATCGATAGACTTGATTTTTTGCAATACGTCGTTATCTCGGGTGACGTGGAACCTGATTGCCCTCAGGGCCCCTGCTTCG
>JBBPKT010000080.1:0-44117 GCA_038089395.1 Pulveroboletus frians
CTGTCTGCTAAGGGCTTTCGCCCTCGTCCCTCAAGAAGCTCTGGCGGTTCCTGCTCCGGCTAGCCCACGATACGGGCATTCCTTCCTTCTGCCGGGTAGCTCCGTCATCAGCTTCCTCTCACTAGGGTTATGGTTTGGTCCAGCCGACGGTTAGGTTCGGTTCTCGGTGAACGTGGCGAGTCGTTCACAACACAACCTCGGAACAAAAGAGTGCATCCAAGGTCTATCCAAACTTAAGGACGGTGATCATGAAGCAGTGGCACATGATGGTAACTCCACTGCGGACAAAGAGCCATCTGGCTTTTTGCATGGTGCCAATGGTTCCTCCCCCATATACACTGACAGAAAATTTTGGAACTACGTCAATGACTCATTGGACTGGCTTCGCAAGAGAGCACAAAAGGAAGCAGGCGATTGAGGCTGCAAGGTTGAGCTAGAGCTCTACTCAAGGTACAGATCGATTCAATTCCTGAATCAGCTCAGAGCTGCTCACATTATGATTCCAGGATGCTCAATGAGATTTTGACACTGGATCTGCAAGAGTTTCCTAGTCAACAACACTTTGACAGGAATCCCAACACCATGCCTCCAGAGTGGCAGCAAACGATTGAGCAAAACTTGGTATGGGTACCCACTTAATTGGAATAATATTGGGAATATTCTCTTGCTTGTCAGCTGGGGCCTTTTGTTAATAGTTTTTCTATCATCTAACCTATGCAATGGTCCAATTCAATTTAATTCACAGTGTGGATATGTGCATCAATATATTACTAGTGCTAGAGTTGTTGCCTTTTCAAACTGTCTGACCCACATCCGAATCATCTGTCTCATCAATATGTCCACCGGTCATCTATTCCATAGAGGAGAGCAGGCATGGTGTATATATCCAGGTCAGGTGTCCAACAAGTCCAATTTTCAGGTATCTGTTAGGTATCACCCCCTGTCATTCACCAAGGAACCTGCTGCCAGTCTTGGTTCAAGCATGCTGACTTATCAAGCCAATGCTTGCCACTGCTTTGGCTTAGCCAGGAGATAGTGAATATATAAAATAAATACATGTATGTATATAGCCAACTGGGCGTGAGTATTATTTACCAGGGACCGAACCGATGCCCAGAAAATAAATATGAATTTAGATATGTGAGTGTTATGAACCGCGTGCAACTAACTTTTATCTCCACACTCTTTTCATCACTTTCCTTACCTCTCACGCTCCTTTCGTCACGTGACCTCCACGAGGCCGATCACATGACCAGTCACGTGCCATGACATCATCCATCACCTGATGAGTCTAGCCTATGACATCATAGCCTCTAGGGTTACACGTTGACAACCCTTAGACTACCCTAACCCTCATCTCCATCGGATCTCCACGGCAAACCTGCCACCTCTTAGATCTCCCGATCCGATCTAATCTCCTCTTCATGTATCACCTTATTTATCTAGATTCCCATCTCCGCGGATCTCAGATCCAGATCTCAGGGTTCGCCTCACAGCAGCCTTGCACATCTCATCTCCGTCCGCACTTCCATTCCTTACTCACGGTCATTACCGTCCATCCATATGTAGCATAGCCTTATCTATTAGTTACCATGTATAGTAGTGTACTGCTTGGTCTGTGCGCAGGCCTGTACAATATATAAGGCGGCGGTCTCAGCTGGCTAACCCCAGCTTTGACCACTTGTCTAGTTCACCGCTCTTGGGCCCCTGGGACTTGGGTTAAAACCTCGTCCGCTATGGGCACTCCCTCGACGTGGCTTGCTGGCACTTGTAGCTCCCCTGCCAGGGTTACAGGCTTTCTCTCTTTGCCGGCTAGCCTCGTTATCGGCTGTTAGGTTTGGTTGTTTCTTCCGGCCGAAGGGTTTCCCGTCCCTTCCGATGGCTGCTCGTCGCAGTCATAACAGTGAGCCTTGTCTGCCACCTCAAGTAAGGTATCTGCAGATCCACGTCTTCCTGTCATGTCACTCAAACTCAGTACAACAGGGTACTGGTTTACTTCAGCTGCCAAAGCTCCGTAGAGGCTGCGCTTTAACCTATCTTCCCAGCCATCAAGTAGAAAGGTAAGTCGCTTTCTTTGTGACAGGCGTGACCTCCTCAAGCTGTACCCTGGCTAGCTCAGCATCCATAATGGAATGTGAAAGTACATAACGAGACAGAGCTTCATAGGATGGGCGAACTTCATCCAAGAAATGGCGAAAATACCAATTCTTGACAGCTGAGAATGGGATATTCGCATGGACAATGAAGCTACATTGGAGTAAGCATATCAGTACTCTAAAATGAAATGTATCCTGATAACTACTGAAAGAGTTTGGTATTCGCGTGCTCCTGTTGCTGTTGTGTAAGCGGGAGATCTGCATATCCAATCAATGTTCTGTTCGAGCGCTTCAAGGCCACAGATGTCGCTTGGCTAACCTGGAAGCCTTCAGTTGGGCCCGACGAGTTGTCGACAGAAGCTGAAGCTCCATCTGAAATCGGGTCAGGCAGCAGTTCTGTTGTCCTTGCTGCAGTACGAGCTGACTGTGGGGCCTTGTCACACCTTTGAAGATGCTTCAGGGGCTTGTTGTCACGGTTTTCGATGCAAGAGCCTGGAGCACTCGGCTCCAACCCACAATACTTGCACTGGTAGAACCACCGGTTTGATTTGTTCGCCTGCTTCTCGAGTTGATTGAAGTAATCTGTGAGGACTTTGGCAGGCGGTCTGCCTGCACCTACTTTCATGCTGGCACTCATCATGCAATGGGATGTGTAGTCAATTTATTCCCATGACACATCAAAGGTATTCTAGTTACTCTAGAATTTTGCCATATTCTGCCGTCGCCCTCCACCAACTGCCGGCAATTGCCGTTGGCACGCTGGCAGCATTCTGCCAACAGCACTAACGGAGCCCCACACCCCCCGCAGACGCGGGGCGTGTGTAAGAGCATTTTTCCTCGGACCGGCTGCCCTGGCAGCTGCCTTAGTGTATTACGTAGGGCTAGCTCTGTCGGTTGCTACATAATGATATACGCTTGTCCAAAAAAAAAAAAGGAAACTTGAAATAGACACCACTATTTGGCACAGTACCCGACACCCCGACATCCGCCGGACGGTCCAATAATTCCTCTGCAAAACAACGATAGATGCCACATATGAAAGGTTGGGAGCTTCTGGGACGCTGTCCCCGATTACGAACACAGATCAAAATACACTAGATGCGACCACCCAGAGGAGTCCATGGAACACATGCTAGTAGAATGCCCTGCATGCATCAACCGTCTCCGATAGGCCTATGACATCTCGCTACCCAGATTGGACGCTGTTCAATTCTGAGATGCTCGACTCACAGCAAGAACCCTCCAAACCAAATCAATCGGTCGTTAGACAATAATAGGCACGCCAAATAGTCCCGCCATAGTCCTACAATATCCTCACTTGAACACCACTATCGTCATTTATCTAAAAAAGAAATTTGCCAAAGGTGTTTCTTCACCAATCAAGACTTGTTGTAGGGCAGGTCCAAGTGCGTCCCATGTTTGCGCAGTGCATTGCACACTGTTCGATGGTGGGTTAGGGAGATGGACAGATAGACTGATAGCCAGCCTGCCCGTCCAAAGGAGCAGGAATGCTTCGCCTCAGCACTTCCTCTTTTGGACAGGCTGGTTACCAGTCTAATGAGGGGAACCAGCGTCACTATGTGGGCTTTGCGAGTGTCACCCCAAATTTACAGGACGTGGCTTGGCAGCTCCATCCTTCAAATGATCTCCACATTCTAACGTGCTCTAGAGCACGGTCCCGAACGAGGTCACCTAAGGCGGTTCGTCAGGATGTTCTTCCACTCGAGTAAGCCGGACTCAGCCCATGGCCTATGTGATCCAAGCTTGTGTAGGTGACTTATTGGAGCCAGTAGATCTCACTGGTACCCGAGCACTGTTGAAAAAACCACACTGATCGGGACCGTTGATCTGCTGTGTACTGGTCGCTCTTTTTGTTACACTCTCAATCAGTAGGACGCTTATGTTCAGCCGAGTGGTTAGGACCGGTTAGGACCGGTCCTAACCACTCGACTGACACAACCGTCCTACTGATGCGGCGGTGGTCTGACGTGTATAATTCACGTCAGGTATGCGATCTCACCCCTTGGTAACCGAGGACATCAGCAGCCCGGAAATGCAACGCGAGGATGTTTCTGCGTTTCATATGCATGACTTTAATTGACTGGTGACTTTTCCATGCGCAACACATTTTATTGCGTGTTATAAATTAACCAAAACGGAAGTACATATAGACACGAGCAACGACATTAGTCGTCACCTCTCCCTTTGATTGTCACCCTGTCGATCGAGCGCAATGCTTCGCATCTTGGGGATCAACTTGGCCATCTGGCTTTGTCTACTATGGATGGCGGTATGGCCAGTTGCAGCCCAGATTATTGCCTCGCAAGACTACACCCCCGTGGCAGGTACCTGTCCGCAGGACTTCACACTCGTTCGCATGGCAGGGCAGTCACCTGGAAATCAGACCCTTTCCACCTCCGAAGCGTCGTACGTGCAAGCCCGCCAATCACAGGTCATTCCACAAGCATGGAAAACCTACCTCGCTAATGTCGAGGCTACCAATGTCACTCTACCCTCGTATGTTTCCAATATTCTCAGCGGATCTGGCCAGCAGACACCCAACTTCGGTATTGCATTGAGTGGGGGAAGTTATCGGGCCGCAATATTTGGTGCAGGAGTGTTGAATGCGTTAGATGGGAGGAATACCTCGTCAAGTAGTGCGGGTACGGGGGGATTACTCCAAGCGGCGACTCACTTGACAGGATTGTCTGGAGGATCATGGCTTTTGACGTCACTCGCACAAGCCAATTTCCCGACAATTCAGGAACTCGTTTTCGGATACCCTAATTCCATCCCTGCTAACGACTCGTGGGGAGGATGGAACACTGACTACGACCTCGAGATGCCTAGCTCCAATATCACCATTGATGTCTTGTATCTGGCCGGTATAACTGAGGAGCTAGTGGGAAAGTGGGGAGCTGGTTACCCTGTGACGCTCGCCGACTTTTGGGGGCGTGTACTGGCCAGACATTTCCTCAATGGGACGTTCCCATTAAATTTCCTTGATGAATACTCCACCCATGGCGTGGGAAATCTATGGTCATCAATTACGGAGACGTGAGTGCGGAAGGTAGGGTGAAATGACAATATACTAATGCATGAGTTTCAGTGAATCATTTGCATCATATAACCAGCCGTTTCCGATTATCGTTTCTGCCCTCTTTGCACCAGGCCAAAATGCGTCGGATATAATACCTGGGCAATTCATACCGCTTTCCAATCCTCTAATTGAGTTCAATCCTTGTAAGTATCAATGATCTATTGGTGGTTTTAGAACTAACACAAAACATAGTTGAGTCGGGTTCTTTTGACACCATGTTATCCGCCTTTGTGCCAACAAATTACCTGGGGACGACGAATACCACCACCTGTGTTACGAACTTTGACCAATTGTCGTTGCTGGTTGCAACTTCGTCTGAGCTATTCAACGAATACAACTACACTGTAAGTTTACTGTTAGTTTTTGCTGTCAACTAACCCAAGAACTTTAGAACACACTGAATTCTTCGCTTGGCCCTATAATTACTTTGGTGACCTCGCTGCTGCCAGAGCCAGGTGTCGAACTCGACGTTTCTTTAATTCCGAACGCATTTTACGGCATCGCACCAGACACTTTCATATCATCCAATGAATTGGATTTGAGCATCGTGAATGGTGGTGAGGGTGGGGAAAACATTGCTCTACAACCTTTACTCGTGAAGGCCCGTGGCATCGACACAATCTTGGCAGTTGATGCTGTGAGTGCATTGTTAACTCTGTCGTCACCAGCTAGTAAATGCACCACAGACGGCAGATATTGATGACTTCGCCTTTGGGACCTCGTTGATCGTGAGTCACTGTTTCATACATACATTATTTATAATGACCAGCGAACAGGCCACTCAAGAACGAACTACGTTATTCTCGTCAGCGTACTCATTCCCTTCCGTGCCAACGACAGTGGAGGAGTTCATCGCACAGAACCTCTCCACGAGGCCGACGTTCTTTGGGTGCGACACGAAGACTTCGAATGACGACACACCTCTCGTAATATATCTCGCAAACGGTGGTCCTCCCAATGGCGAAGCGCCTCTCACAAACACATCTACTTATCAAACCTCTTACAGTCTTTCATATGTTCAGGCGACGCTCGATCAGACGTTTACCATCGCTACTCAAGGTCGCCCTGCAGATTCCAGTACGACAATTGACCCCGAATGGCCAGCTTGCCTAGCTTGCGCGATCGTCGACCGTGCACGCGATAGGACAGGTGAGACAAGGAGCGGAGTATGTGAGAGTTGTTTCCAGCGATACTGTTGGCAAAGTCCCATCAGCGCTAGTGCCGCCACTAGTACCACTCAAAGGCCTTCCCCGACGTCATGCCCAGCGAAAAAGCATCGCCGCTCCCGCCACTGATCATGATACCTATCACCTTAGTCTACATTTTTCTCTTCAATGTTGCCTGCTTATAAATAAGATGTCAGATTCTCTTTAGCTCGATAGTGTTGTCCTGTACAGAGGGGATGGATGATTGGCTTTTTCAATTACGAATTCACCTCTGTGTCGTACTACTTGGGGTTCTTCTCCAACGATGCATTCAGCTACCCAAACATGCACCTATTCAGTATCAAATATCAATATCATGATATCGTTGTTGACGACATCGTCGCTGGCCAAGGACACCCTTTTCCATCCTGTCCTCGCGCCTCGCTACGGCTCGAGCACACTCTGGCCTTGCTTCGTTCGCGTCAGGGTTCTTATTCGCAAATCCAGATGCACCTTCCCCCACTACTCACCTTCAGCCCACGGGGTGCTTGCACCCAACACCTTAGTACTGTAACTGCGCACGCTCGTTTCCTGGCCTTGATAAGAATCTCCTTTGGTTCTTCTTATCTTGAAATCTAATGGACGACAGTAACCAAAGATTGACTTTCCCATCAAAAGGTTCTCCGTCAAGCTAATCGGGGGTATTGACGCCTCAGTCGACCTCGCCTGTAGCTCGTATTCCTGTGCCGCCCGCGGCAGCCCACCTATAGCAGTCTGCCGGAATCTGGCTTCTGATTTTGGCCGTGGCGGTCGGTGCTTAAGCATCGATCTGATCTGAGGCTACCGTTGGCTAAAAAGCTAACACATCATTTTCCGAGGAGACAGAAGATGCGCTATCCGTGTTTCTCCTTGAGCGTCCGGGTGGCGCACCGGCGAGATTTCATACATGGATAATTTGGACATTGGGCCGATGAGTCAACGACGCCACAATGACAAATTGACAGCAAACAGTAGCTTACTTGCCTGGAAAAGGAAGTCGGTTGGCATCACTGCGATGATGCACGAGGTGAAAGGTAGTAGATGGAGGACGTCAAAAAGACTACTGAGGGTGATTAAGTTGCGGTGAAATGATCTCATCTTTCCTTTGTGTTGACGCGTGTCCTGCGTGGACCTGGAACGAGGCAAATCTAGTGGTAGTCCGCTTCCATGTAGGGACGTATGATCAGTAACAGCATTTGGCAGTAGAACGGGGATTGCCAAGGACATTTCCCCCGTTTGCGCAGTCGACCAAGGCCCGTTGTGAGGCAGTAATTACATACCATGTTTGTGAAGCGCAATGCACACTGCTTGACGGTGGATCAAGCAGATGAACGTAGTTCTCAGGTATGAGAACCCGGGCAGACTTGAACGACGCAACGATGAACGGCCCTAGGTGGGATTCGTTGAATCGCGGTTTTCAAGCTCAGCGCAGCCTGCAGTAGCGCCGCACCGAGGATTCCGATCGAATTAACCGCTGGAATCTTCCTGCCCGTTACCCAAGCATGCGGTAGGCGAGAATTCAGGTGAAAATCACATGGCCTACATGGGAGCTGTCTATGCCAGTGAGTACTTACCCGCCTAGCAGTGTGCAACGAGAGAGGTAATCACGTGATGGTCGTTCCCCCGCGAAAGCTGTCGATCGCGTAAAAGCCTGGCGTTTTCGAACACGGATCTACTTTTTGCTACGTCCATTATCGCCTCGCCCTGCGGCGTCCGCCACACCTTATATCCTCGTTGCCATGTATATCCTTCCGTCACCGGACGTTTCTTTTTCTTAATTGGATGCCTCCTCGCCTGGCTCGCCTTCCGGGAACTCCATTACTTGTGATCTGGAGCACGACTCGTGAGTCATGATCTGGAGTTGCAGTCCCCTTGGGCCGGTCCTGTTTCCAAAGTAACCTCGTCTCCTGCAGTTCTGAAAATCGATTAAGGAACCCGGTGCCTTGCTTGAGAGCGGCGCTTCATTGACGCCGCCTTTTTGGGGGCTGTCGACAGGTCAGCATTCCTATGGTGATTTGACGCATTCTATTCTGATTTACGGTGAATGAATTCTGTGTTCGAATATAGACGATATAGGAATCCAAGTCTGTTCGAAACGTGAGTGAAACTCCCCCGCAATGCCATGTGTACAGAGAATGTGCCTGTTTTGTGCAGAACGGGGTGAGGCAGACCCTATGGACGGCCCGTACGTTATGATCAGTCTCGCCGACTTCGACGATAGGTCGATGGGGGTCTGCTGCAACATGCTGGCATTTCATAACGGATAGTCTGGAGCGGCGTCAATGAAATCGCATCTGCAGCGTTCGCAGTCCCTACGGTGCAGACTAGGCGATAAGGTCCCCGGGTGTCGCAGTTCGGTGGGCGTCTGTCCGTTGGGGTACAGCAAAGCCCGATCGGGAAAGTTGATCGACTTTTAGGTGGTCCACAGCGTACGACCGATGACGCCCGCTCGAATGTTCGGCGGGTGGAATCTTGCCTGTGACAGGCTGTTGTTATGATATGTTTTTGTCACATCTCCGAGGGGATCCGTATAAAAGTCGGTCGACTCCCTTCCGTCTCCTCTCCATTAGCGGCTGCCCCCCCCCCTCCTTCCCCGGACGTTCCCCTCCCACTTCGGCACAGGCAATCTCGAGTTCTTCTCTCCATTCTTGAATCGCACTCGCCACCCCATCGCTATGGAATCAGCAAGAACACTCCCCACCCTCTCTCTTTCTTGGTCATCTCACAATGTCGCCCTCTTCATCGTCTCCCTCGTCGTGCTCTACGCTGTTGCGCGTGCGGCGTACCATCTCTTCTTGTCCCCTCTGAGTGCGATACCGGGTCCTTGGTATGCGGCGGTCTCCGATATCTGGATGACTACGCATGTTCTCCGTCTTCAACAATGCAAGACCAATCACCGACTTTTTGAGGAATACGGCCCAGTTGTGCGTGTCGGTCCCAACAAGGTGATATTCAAGGACGTCACATCAATACGAAGCGTCTACTCCATCCATAAATTTGACAAGAGCAGGTTCTACAAGAGTTTGCTTACGTTCGTTGCTCATCCCGTGCTCTCACTTGAGCTAACCTATCCCTTAATAGGAACGAGAATGATCATGCGTAATCTCCATTCTCCTTAATCATTGCCTATATATACTGATTTGATCGCAGGATGACCACCCTCGATCACATCGGGCATGCAGTGCGACGGAAAGGGTATGCACAACACTACACTCCGACGAACTTGGCTCTGTTCCAGGCGGAAGCACGCGAGCATGTTTTAGAACTTGTTACCGTAGGTGGTACTTGATTTACTCTTCCCGCGTCTCAAAATGGCCCAGGCTCTGGAGCATATAGGCGGTAAATATCCGTTGGACTGTCTTGCATTGTTCCGCCACTTCATGGTTGATGTCATTGTTTCGTCCTCTCACGGCTATCGCCAAGGCGCCCTCAGTACATGGATCCTGGGCGGGAAGGATCCGATCGCGACTGCTATATCTGACTTCCCAAAGAGAGGAATCGTCGTAAGTCTAATTCAAGGGATGTGTGATACAAGCTAACTGGGTACTCTCAGCGGAGTACTATGCCTTCTTGTTTGTGGAACTTGGTTTGCCGTATCCCAAACCAGCGGTGGCGCCAGATCTGCGAGTCGGATAAGATCATCGGCGAGGTTTGTATTTCCCTCTTGTCGAGTCCTTGTGCCGGCATTGATTCGTGGAGACACGTAGTTTGTCGGTGCCCGGGTGTATGAGATGCGGGCCAAAGAAGGCATGGGGGGAACATCAGATTCAGAGAGAATTACTTTGTTGCAGCGCCTCCTGGAATACAAGTACTCCCCACACCAACAGATGCCGGACCACGACATCATTTCGGAATTGATGGGACACATGTTCGTTCCTTCCTTAAACTTACGCTCTTCGTTCAGGATCTAAATATCACTTGAAGGATTGCGGGTTCTGATACCACTTCCAATTCCATGTCTTACTTTTTCTGGGAGTTGACTCGCAGGCAGGACGTAATGAGCAAGTTACAGACGGAGCTCGATCAAGCCATCCCCGACCCCCATGTTGTGCCAGACCTGGTTGTCTTGCAGAGGCTTCCATACTTGAACGCATTTATCAAAGAAGGTAAAGTATCTGCTACACCATGCAGATCATGCAAGGGGCTCAGTCTACGTAGGTCTCCGACTATACGCTGCAGTACCCAGCGACCTAGAGCGCATTATCCCGTCATCGATTTCCAAGAATGGTGCTTTGGACGAATCGTTTGATTTAATGGGTTACGCTCTGCCTCAGGGAACGGTAATTGCTACGCAAGGCTGGTCCATGCACCGTGATCCCACCATATTTCCCTCCCCGGATAGTTTCATCCCCGAACGATGGCTCCAGGGGCCAGACGCTACCGCAAAGATGGCGCAGTACCTGATGCCATTCGGGACAGGGAGCCGCCAGTGTGGAGGAATGAACCTGGGTTATATGATGCTCAGAATCACCATTGCCATCTTGGTAAGGAACTTTAACGTCACTGCTCCCCCTGAAACCAACGAGAAGAGTATGGAAATCAAGGATGCCTTTGTGAGTTTGCCTCAGCCCGCAAACTTCTTGTACCCAAGGAACCCTTTTTTTAGGTTATCTTCCCAGCCGCTATGGAGTGCAAGCTCGCTTTTCACCCCCGTAACTAATCAACGTCCGCAAAACACCCATCCTACACCTACGCCCTCTATGAACAGGTTACTCTGTCTTCCCTTCTCTGTATCGCTGGAATATTAAACACTTTATAATTACTTAATAATTCATTGGTGTATTATATCCTCGAACCCGCTTCAACTGTTTGTATTACTGATACATCGGAGGCGATTTTTGCGATGACGCTGTCTAGATACCAGGCCGGCAGGATCAAGATTGTACCCGTATTTCAACTAGATATTAGACTATTCCCGGGCGGTTGGTTCCGGAGCTGCAGGATAGTTTACGTCTTGTAATGAATTCGAAGCGAATAGCTAGCGGCAATCCCAATTTCTTTCGCTCTCCTAACCAAGCATTTCTCGAGATTCAGAGTTGCTAGCCAGGCATCTTCAGCAATGGCAACAGTCATTTCATCAGGGAACACGTATTCGAAACGGCCCATGTCTTTCTCAGGTAGCACGGGAGAGGAAATCGTAGATCGCAATGAGGAGCATCCACCTACTGCTGCAATGGGTTCAGCACGTCCAGGTTTCCGGGTCATGTTTTCCACAAGGATGAACTCAGGTCATGAAACTAAGCGAGCCATGCAAAGTCGACATCTAATGATGATCGGTGAGCGCTTGAGCTCGTATCTAGTCCTGGCCAGAATCGTAGTTGACGTGTTTAGCCATCGGCGGAACGATTGGGACAGGCATCTTTTTGAGTGCTGGATCGGTGAGAAGAACAGTGATGATTCTACATTTATCCCCACCGTCCATCTTCCAAAGGCTATTGCACTTGCCGGTCCTGGAAGCTCTCTACTCTCCTACATAGTCGTCAGTTTATTTGTCTATGCCGTTGTCATTACACTGTGAGTCACCCTTTATGCTCTGAGAAATGATTTCGCGTTTATCTTTTGTTGCAGTGGCGAAATGGCTGCCATGTTCCCGGTGTCTGGTGCATTCTCGGTGTTCGGCAGTCGATTTGTGTCTCCTGCTCTTGGATTCACGCTAGGTGACATTATCCCTCGGAATTAAATGCTTGGCCTTGACGCCTCCCGTACAATAGGTTGGAATTATTGGCTGCAGTGGTTCGTGGTGTCCTGGTCTATCGTGTTGTACGTTATTTATAGTCCGTCACAGGAGCCTGTCAATACGTGAGTACTTGCACAGGTTATTTTGCTTTGGAAGACACATCCTCACCTGCTTTTTTCATCAGCAAGCGAACTGACAGCGGCCGCTGTGATATTACAAGTGACGCTTGATCTTATGACAAACAGGATGTTGGTGTAACCTAATGGAACATGGCATATAGTTTTGGGCGCCTCAAGTACAGCCTTGGCAATGGGCTCTCGTGATTATCGCTCCAATATTCATGATGCAGCTGATACATGTTCGGATCTACGGTACGATCTTCCTAAGTTATATTTACTTGGTAAGCTTAATTGTTCGGACAGGCGAATCGGAATTCTGGTTTGCGTCCATTAAAGTGCTAATGATAATCCTTTTCATATTTGTTGGCCTCCTTTACGATTGGGGTGGGATAAAAGGTCACCCAGGACCGGTAAGCCACTAGATCAGGCAGTCTTCACGACTGAGCGCGTTTCAGGGGCTTTCGAACTTCCAAAACGGACAAGCGTTCATTGGCGGATTTGCCAACTTTGCACAAACATTTGTGTATGCGTTCTACTCCTTTGGAGGAGTGGAACTCGTCGCCGTTGCCGCCGGCGAGTCAGCTAACCCATGGAGAACAGTCCCACGTGCCGTGAAGGCGACATTCTTCCGGATTATGTTTTTCTATGTTCTGACCATCCTGACCATTGGATTATGTATCAACTGGCAGGATCCGACCTTGCTAAGGGCAGCTTACGGTATGACATCCATTCTCGGGTCATTCGCGGCCGTTGACCTGCGCGATCTGTAGACTCGGATGTGACGGCGTCTCCGTTGACCGTTGTGTTCCAACGTGCGGGCTTTGGTCCGGCCGTCCATGTCATCAATGCAGTACTGCTCACTGCCGTGTTGTCTGCGACCAACTCCGCCTTCTACGGAAGCTCTCGAATGTTATTCGCATTGGCTAGGGCAGGACAAGCGCCCCGCATCTTTGGGTGGGCAAGCAACAATGGTGTTCCCATTCCCGCATTGCTGTGAGCATCCCCAACACTGCCCAATGATCGCATAACGCGAAAACGACTTCGCAGCATGTCTTTGGCAGTGTCGTCCCTCGCCTTCTTGACCACTATATGGGGCCAAGGTATCGTCTTCACGTGGTTGCTCAACTTGACAGGAATATCCGCGTTGCTCGTGTGGGGTTCCATCGCACTCATTTCACTCCGCTTTCGAGTAGCATGGAAAGCACAAGGACGATCTCTCTCTGATTTGCCTTATGTTCAACCCTTGTTCCCGCTGCTACCCATCTGCGCCATCGTCCTCGCAACGCTCATGTTTATTGCAGAAGGGTATTCGGCGGTCCAGGCGCAACCGTTCAGCGTGAGGGTGAGTGTAGTATCGTGTGTCAGGACACATCTCTCACTCGACGATATCCTTTTCAGAATGTCGTCGCCACATACATTGGAGTCGTGCTATATATCGTTCTTTACGCTGGTTACATCGTGTACGAACGGTACGGTCTCGGCAAGCAGCAACATTTCGTACCACTCTTGGAGGTGGATTTCGAAACGGATGCAACATGGAAAGAGGGGGATGCAGCGCGTCTCCGGGAGGAGGACGAGTTACGCGGGGCTAAGGCATCCTGGTGGGGGAGTGTACGTCGCGCGTTGGCGTCATGGTAATTGAGACCCGGGCGAGAGCCACGGATCGTCTGGATAGAATATAACGCACGAAGAACGGCTGTCGTCCGGGCTACCGATTCAGGGTATATCCAGCATAATCATCGTGTTATCTGTGGTTGAAGTGGTTGGAAAAAGTCGACGGCCGAAAAAGAATGCGAGCAGAATGCCACAAGGCGGGGTTGCGTTGAAGCGCACAGAGATGTGACTATATTGGCAACTATGAGGTACACACAACATCTCTCAGAAATCATAGCGTCGTGAATGGAAGGTTCGGTCGAGCACGGTCCCTCCATTGGCTGTGCATTGAAGACGATGGGTGGGTACGACATACGTCTCTCGTTCACTGTCAAGTTTGGCGGGGACACCCGCCATCAACGGAGGACTCAGAAAAGGTGAGGAGGGGTGAGAATTGTAGCCGTCAGCTATGTGCATGCTCACCTCGTTCCTTAGACACGAGTGCATCATTGATGCAGTGCCGTTTACTCTAGTAAACGTGTTTCCAGGCAGCTCAGTTCAGCGCAAAAAAGAGAGGGGGGTGAGTCAAGCAAGGGGAAACAGAAGCATGTCCCTGGACAGATGGTATGGGCGGGGCTAACCCGATCTCGACCGTGCACCTATCCTGGACAAACGCAAAAGAGAAGACAGAATAAGCAGATAGCAGTTTGGATGATAGCATCATCTTGTGTCCATCCGAAACATCCACAGAAGAATGATAAACGCGAGATTGGATACCATCTGCCTGGCGGAATCTAACACCATCAGTCATGATAAGGAATTACTAATTACCGACTCGTCGGTATCTGGTGATGTTGATCGGGTGGACGCGCTCATGCTCGACCAGGCCCAAACACAAGCGCCACCCCTCTCCAAGATCTAAAAAACGCGTGCGAAGTCCGCGGGGTGCAACGCATAATAAGAGACAGTTCGAAATCGAAGCCCTCATCAACGCTGTCACCTGGCAAAACATCGCATCATTCTCCGACAGACTACTTTAACGAGGAACAGACTACGAACCTTACCTATATAGATTGCGCTGCTGTCCTTCAAGCGGGGTGACCCCCTCTTTTTTGTCGTTGACTCTTCTTCTGCAAAGGTGTCAACGCTGCCGTAGCGGCGGAGCCGTCCTGAGTGTCGAATTCACCACGGATCCGCATGTCAAGCTGTCTTCACCGAGCCGAATTGACACGACGACGGCCAGGGCGTGGCCTCCTGTCACCATCCGGTACATGACTTGACCGAGTTTCCGACACCTCATTATCAAGGTCCCCCGCACATCCACCTTTCGATGGGGTGTGCTACAGCGAACCAAACGCCCAACCCACAAACGCAGCAAATTATCACTCTCCTCCCGGACCGACATGTGCAAGGTGCCTTTTTTTCCCCCATCGTAGATGGCAGGTTCGAAAAGGGGCGGGTGCCTGTGACCATTTATTTGGCTTGTTCCTGGATATACTAGATTCTTCGATCACATGGTTCAAGGTTTTGTCCAACGGTTGACGCCACTCGATCGACGGAGGTGCTCAAGTCGCCAGTTGCTCCCGTCCTTTCCATGACGGAGCGGCAAATCACAAGGTTTGACCCTTGGCACCGCGTGCTTGGTCCTTTTTTTGTCCGTCCAGGTCTCAGCTTGTGAACCTTGTTGACTGACATGCGGCGCATGTCCGAGGGGTTTAGCAACGCTGGTTTTCTCCAGAGAAAAGGAGAGATGGGACATCAGATGGGACAAAATGGAGAAAATGACAGATAGCCAAGTGTGAACGTTTGAACGCTTGACTAGCTCTTCATCATCCTCACACGTATACACGCACATCCACACGCACACACACGCACACAAGGATCATTGACACCGACCGAGTCGTTTCAAGCTTGACTCATTCGTGTGGGTTTGAATAATATCAAAAAAATAATTATAATATTGGGTGCGAACGGCGTTGCAAGGACACGCAGTTATGTGAACGCCCTTGAATGATTTCCCGGTCCCTTCCTTTACGGCGCTCTAGATGGCTTGCCTTTTGCCCACCGTTCCCATGCCAATTGGGGAATCACTGGGCACTGCTCCAGAAAAGGTAAAGCAGACGTCTCCGAGCAGCCCATAACAAGACTTGCGGGGTGCCTGTATCACCGCACAACCGCCCTATCTGTCAAATCCTTGGGTGTCATTGCAAACTTTGAGTCAGATGACCATGTATGCAGGCTTGCCTCCCACGGCTTGGAGGCTGGATACCCATGAGATTCGACGGGCAGGACCTTTTTCGGGTTATAGGGTGCGTCGTTCTCTTCCGAACAGTGTCATTCATAACAGAGCACCCAAACTTGGTAAGGAATGGAGCTATCTACCTCCGACCGTGAACAATCACTACTACACGGAACATAGCGAATAAATCTATATTCTAGCAACACAAACAGGGGTCAAGGAAGATATCACAGCATCGCAACAGTGCATTTATTCGCCCGTCCGCAATGTAGTATACGAATACCCAGGTGACCCATGCACCCGCACAGGTCTGACTGGTCCACCGCCACCATTCACGGCGGTGTTCGCGTCGGTGACATAGTCCATCAATGAGTCGCTGCTAGCGAGATGTGCAGGGTCATTGTACAGGTTAGGATTATATCGGGAATAGGCTGGTCGCGACTGCTGAGATGTCAAGGACGCACTCGACTGCCGCCTGGGAACACGAGAATTGCGGTTGCTAGCACCACCACCGTCGTCGGTAGAACTACCTGTAAACGGTACAGGCTTGGTCCTCGAAGCAGGCGTCATCCCGGCAGTGGCGCTTGAGCTATCATGCCTTCGACGCCCGTCCGACGTAATTGAAGGGTTACTACCTACGCTTTGAGGATGGGAATTTGTACTGTGCCCAGCAGATCGAGACACAGGAGGTGCAGGATACGTGATTCCGGTAGGCACTGGCGACGTTGCGTAAAAGGATATAGGGCTTCTCGATCGACCGGTCTCTCTCTCAGACGGAGGTCTATATGGAGCGGCGTGGCGCTCAGACGGGACGCCGCCGCCCAAGTTGTTGGGCACTACTGGGCCCTGGGGTGAACCATCGCCAGTCGGCAATGAAGGGAAACCCGGAGGTAGTAGTCCGTTTGGCAGGACCGTATAGATTTGCCCAGCCAAGTTTGTTTGAGGAATCACCGGCGAATTCGGGGCCGGCGAATTGTGGCCGCTGGTTACTGGAGGCGCAGAAATGGGCAAATGATGATGGGCGTGGTCGGGGCTTAACAAACCACTGGCAGGAACGATTCCACGTCCTCTCGATGTAGCGTCAGATGGCGGCCCTGACTGCCATTTCATTCATTTAATGTCAGTCAACCCAAAAAGGAACGGGATGAGGTATTTACCGGAGGCTCAACGTTGATCTCAGGGACGGAACTATCTGATGAGAGTGGCCTATGCTGATCTCGGTATTCGCCCCATGTCTCTAAGCGACCCTGGCGCTCCGACGCTGTCCGTCGGTGTCGCGCATCCAATTGCTGTGCGGCCCTAGAAGGGGATAGTGGTGTTGGCACTGTAATATGGGATGGTTGATGCCTTGGGGGGCCATCGTGAGGTTGTTGAGTGCGTGACTAAAAGTTGGCCCGGAAGGAAGAGATAACTCAGCCAGTGAATTGAGTTGAATTGCTGGATACATACATTATTAGCTTGTTGTCTCCACTGTTCGGGTTCAGAAGGGTCGGAATATCGTAGCGCATCTGCAAATTGCTGCTTTGCTTTCCTGTCCTGGCGTAGAGTTTCACTACTCCTCATGCCTCGGGACGAACTACGCCCCGCCTGGGAGGTGGATGCGACCGTTTGTGAGTAATCTGTCATACGTTCCGACCGCATGCTTGCGTCTTCATGGATGACACTCAGACCCTGGGAACGATCTCGTTGCCTACCACTGGCTGGTAGACCAACTATGTCGAGTTGTGAAATAGTCGATGCAGCGGATTGCTTCGTGGAGGCTAGCGATTCATCGGGGGAGCCCCGTCGCGGAGGGGGGTAATTATCATATGTGTAGTCACGGCCCCTGCCTCTCTCCGAGGCTGACCCCATATTTCGCTGAGAAGGCGTTGGAGAAGGTATGTTGCGTTGCAACTCATGAGGAGGCGGAAGAGAAATGTTATGGTTAGCGTCAGCCATTGGGATGTAGCCGTCAGGAGGGATAAAGTGTTCCGGGTGACGCACAGTCGGTGGCGAGTTCTGAATGGAAGTAGGCCTGCTGAACGGTGGCTCAGTAGGAGGACCTGCCCATGATTGAGACCTCGACTGTGGTCGGGATGGTTGGCTAGCCGTCATTGGAATGGGGGCTGTGCCAGCAGGAACAATTCGTGGTTCCACAACTGTGGGAGTAGGATCAGGCATGCGCCTTGAGGCATTCCTGTTATCGTTGTCCGAAGAGTCTCGCCTGCTGCGTGAACTGTGCCGGTGGGTTTCAAGTGACGAGCTGATTGGAGTTTCGATGCGGTGCACCTCAGGAGTCCTAGAACTGGAGGGTGGTGGCACGGGGATGACCTCCTCCAGGACTTCAATCTGTTCGGGTTCATCACGGGCCTCAAGTAGCCTATCCACCACAGCGGCAGCCACTTCCTCCATTTCGTTTCGCGGGTCATCAATTCCTGCTTCATGGGCTTCCCTAAAGCCCATTCTCCTGCCCCGACGAACACCCTCTTCGAATCCCAGCCGACGGCCCTCCTCCCTAGCTAGTTCTATCAAACGCTCTTCATTCAACCTACGCGCCTTTGAACGAGCAGAGACAGCCGCGGCCTCCGCCTCATCCCGTTGGGCTTCAATGGCCTTGAGCACGTCCTGTGCACGAAGGATTTCCTTTTGGGCATTGTCCAGCTGCAACTTGTATAGCTTCAATTCCTCCTGAGCGCGTACAGCTTGTTGCTGGGCAACTACTCTGGCTTCGTTAATAGCTCGTGCTCGCTGTATCGTTTGTTCTATACGCGATTCAGCTGCGTCGGCACGTCTAGTTTCGTGTTCGAGCCGGTCAAACGCGGTGTGGAGGATTTTGCGCATCTGCTTGGATTCATGCTCCTCGCTGACGAGCAAGTCCAATAGGTCTCGTGGAGACGCGGTAGAGTGTGCTCGTTCCCGCTCATGGCGAAATTTGGTACCTGGGCCCCTGGACATTCGTCTCGGTATGTTCAGTCCCTCGACATCCTCGAAGGGAGGAGGGGAGAGAAGGTCCGTTCGGGGAGACAGCGAGGCTGGGTCAGACTCTGAAGCACTTTCCCAAGAAAATAAAGTTAGCCGTCTTTCGCAGGGCGCGTGTACGTGCCACATACAATTCGTCGTGGCCAACTGGCCACACCTGTGACATAGTTCTTCGCAAATGAGTAGCGTGAGTTGGAAATAAACCCCGCAAAGTCCCACATACCTTAACGACCAATGACGTGGAATATTTCCGAGGTTTACAGGTAAAATACAGATGGACAGAGACAAGGGTATTGAGAGACTATTCACAGATAAAGGCTTCTGTGCTTCAGAAGAATAGAACTGCACCCAAATGCCGCCAACTTGGTCTCAGACAACGAGCACATGACACTTATAGATCACATGATCTATTTCCATATACGGCCGAGACGTGACATTGCTAGTTCATGTCACACTGTATATGTATCTTTAGCCACCTAAACCTTATTTTCTCATATCATCTTGCTGAATCCACCTCCGGCCAGGACAGGAGAACGAAAAGCATGAGGTATAGACAACGATATATTTCTCCATGCTTTCCTGACAGGTTGTGAATAGCGGAAGCAAGCTCTCAGTGTCAAGCGTGCGGGGCTCCGTCAAAGAGCTTCTTGCTGCCTCCAGTGACGAGAACCGACGCAATTTCGTGGAGACAATCGAGCTCCAAATTGGCCTCAAAAACTATGACCCCCAGAGGGACAAACGTTTCTCTGGAACTGTAAAGTAAACAACGATGGTCCTCGTCTGATCGTCTCGTTCGGGACTGACCTCTTCATTGCAGATTGCCCAATATTCCCCGCCCTCGCATGTCCATTTGCATTCTCGCCGATGCGGCTGACATTGATCGTGCCAAACAAATTGAACTCGAATACATGTCCGTTGATGACTTGAAGAAGTATGGGCATTGATCACCTCGAATCGACTATGTCATAATCTCTGTGCAGGCTCAACAAGAACAAGAAGCTTGTCAAGAAGCTTGCCAAAAAATACGATGCCTTCTTAGCCTCCGAGGCCCTTATCAAACAAATCCCCCGTCTCCTTGGTCCTGGTCTCTCAAAAGGTATGATTGATTCTGTTCGGAATCGCGGGTGGCGATTAATGGTCATATTTCATGTCAATTCCTCACAGCCGGAAAGTTCCCTACACCCGTTTCCCACTCCGAGGATTTGACAAACAAGCTCGTTGAAGTCCGCTCGACTATCAAATTCCAGTTAAAGAAGGTGCTCTGCCTGGGTGTTGCCGTTGGACACGTCCAGATGACGGACGACCAAGTGTTGGCCAACGTCATGCTGAGTACGCTAGTGCTGTGATCTTTCTGATTTCGATGGCTAAGCGGGTTACGTAGGTATCAACTTCCTAGTCTCACTACTCAAGAAGAACTGGCAAAACGTCAAGTCGTTGCACATCAAGAGTACGATGGGCAAGCCTATTCGCATATTCTAATCGCACACCGCTGGCAGGGTGTGAGGATCTGTGGAGTGGGACAGTGAAGTCGAGTACTTCATCCGGTGCCATAATGCAAAACACGAAGCCCCGCACGCTTGGACCAACGGCTTTGGAGTGGAAGCCGATTGGGAGCTGATATGGTACAATGATGTCGGATCTCGTTTCATTTCACTACTCCATTATATTCACTCATTCCCGTGTACTTGTCAAAGAGTGCCTTCATAATATGTGATGCTATGCGAGATATGCCTGCTGGTTACCCAGTGACAACTGATACTACCGCGATTCCCAGAATAGGTTAGCTTCAGGCGTTGCCTTACTCTTCCCTTCGTTAGTACGGTCACCTGACACAGCCCCCTGAAGAGTGCGCTTCCTGACAATAGTTTCTTGCCACTCCCTAAATCAGTTCGATCCTGACTTCCTGCCTTGCCTGCCTGAAATGGGCGCGGTACCAATCCAGTCAATATCCTCATAATGTACGGGAAAATCTCATGACACTAGCACGTCCAATGCTTGGCAGAAAATGACATGGTGACAAAATTCTTTACGAGCAGACGATAACAAACTACTTGCTTTTTGAAACTCAACAGGCGGAAGGAATCCTAGTGACGCCACAGGCAGCGACGTCAAGCAAGGTTAACTTTCAGTCACTCGGGAAAAACAACCCACGTCAAAATGGGGGCATAAACCGGAACTTGCGTAGCAATTGCTTCCCAGTACTAACCTCGAAAAAAAAAAAAAAAAAACCGGAATCAAACATTGCATCAATACCTAACGGTCACGTTGGTTCCATCTTTTTTCTTTCTGGAAATAGAGCGCAGGAAATTTTTTGCATACCGTAAACTGCTGCTGTCACATTGTCGCCTTCTCTCCACCGATAAGGAATGCGAGACTATGAACGTGGCATCACAAACGCTTTTTGGAAGGTCGGAACGAGAGAGAAAGGCGATGCACTAACGAAACTAGTGTCACCTCAGTGCCAGTTTCGCATTACCTGGTTGCCGGTAGAGGAGAGCACCGAAATCTAGATTCGCCTGCAGTGCAAGTTCGCGTGATTGCAGCTGCCGTCACTGGGAGAGTGGGCATCGGTGATCGTTTGATGGATTGAAAGGGCGCATCTATCGCCAAGTCTTTAGTATTTTCCGATGGCCATTCAGCGCAGGATTCAGCGCCCGGTTCGCGAGGACTTCCATCTTACCTTTTAGAGGCATCAGCCACACATACACGAACGTCGCTTGAGGACGACGTTCGCTCCCGGCATGCCGCCACCAGAATTTATGGCACCAGTGCATCAGAGTGACATATGCTTGGCCGTCCCCCCCTTTTTTCTCTGCCTTCAAATCTGCACCCGATGCCGGGGTGAGACAATCCACAGAGATTCATTACGCGCGATCTCGCCGGGCTGTCGTCTATCTCTTCTCCATGAAGGTATGTCGGCATAGGTCCCCTCATGCGTTCTGCCGGCTTCGAAGGGCGGCAACGTTTGGCATGAGCTCGTCGGTTCCTCGCTACGAAGCCAGGCCCGGGGCGTTCGTTCCGGTTCTGTGCCACTTTGGCTGCCAAGTTCCCCGCACTGTGTGCAATACGTCCGAGGTCTAAGTGGGGTTTAATAATCTCCTCTGAACGCTGAAAATGGCTTCACATGTCGCTCGGCTCTGATAGGCGTTTGTGTGTGGCGGCCACCTATTCATAGGTGACTGCTGATGCAGCCGGCATCACTGCGTACGAACACACCGCTAGCGGACTGGGTCGAGCGGCTATAAGCACATGTCGGAGTTTTCGACTTCGAAAGACGGGCATACCTTATGTCAGAGGGTGTTTCAACGAAGTCCACTTGCATCAAACAGGAATACGGCTGCGAGGTTTCTGAAGACAAAGATAATCTGCCCCGACCGGCGGAGGAAACCAGGTACGCATGGGTAACGTAGATTAACTCCTTCAGGGTTGTTCTGATCCCGCACTGACACTTGAGCAGATCCTCAACACGATCACGCCGTCGACCTCCTTGTCAGTAAGCTCAGGACTCCGAAAAATGACTATATTTCCTTCTCAGAAGGAATAGTACGTCAAACTCTCTTTGTCACCGGCCCTCTGACCGGAACTCTCGAATGACTTGTGGAAGGTCACTCAGCGATAGCGTCTATGTGGATGCCGTGGACCCGCGTGGTCATTTCGGAGCGATGGTATGCGACTTGCCCCGAGACTCGTAGGTGTGGACGGGCGAAGAGTGTTCGAAGCCCCTGGTTGCTCTTCCAACGAGGTATTCTGCATTGAAACGAGTGCAACGGTTTTTTTAAAGTTCACTACGCAATTTGATCGAGACTATGAAAGAGGTGCAGTGAGTGTGAACATGACTACGACATGGCAGTCTCTTGGTGTGGGAGAAACCCTTGGGAAACCCTTGAGAAAGCCGTTTGCGTGTCGACAGCAGGAACGTCTAGGCGGGTCGATTACGTCACACCAAGACGGGGACTCTTTCGCAGCCATTCCTTCTCAGCCCGCTGTGCCCAAGTTGGGCTTCAGGGAACTGTGGTAAGGGTTTCTATGATTATAGAAATCGGATCGGTCGATGCCAAACGGACTTGGGGAGGTGTTGGCGGACATAAGTTGAAAGATAGGTTGGGTGAGAGCTGGAAGGGCTGATTCCTGGCCTCGCTGTGACGGTGCGCCATCACTATCGCGCTATATTGCATGTGAGCGATCAGGTGGCAGGCCGATGGTTCTCCTTGACAGACAAATGGGCGCTCGAGAATGAATGGGAGAAAGTAAGTGACTTGGTAGGAGCGTTTCCATGGTAAGAAAGTTCAAGGGCGCGGCGGGCTCAAGGTGATCGGGTGCTATATAATCATCAACCGATCAAGAGATGTCGTACTCTTGAAATGATATGATATACCAATGAAGCAGACAAATGATTGGTGATCGCACGTTCTTGATACGTTGTTTACGTCTGAACGGCACCGACAATGGGAACGGGGGGGTTGGATTGGTGTGCCTGATCAGAGAAGGCGAGAATCGCCATCCGCACACCGCAAGGTTATGGTCCATATGCTGCTATTCAGTTTGCTGGTCGATTAAGCATCGGACTGAGCGAGGGGCGTCAGATCTCAGAGGTGGGAAGAACGATTTGGCGTTGACAGGTCACGTGCCCGAAGAAACATGCGTCGGCATTGCAGAGAGCGCGGTCGGGGCACCTGCAACTCGGTTTTAGCGCAGGAACGACCCTGAGTTTCCTCTTTTGCTAGCCGTCCTCCAATTCGAGCTCTCAGATGCGAGCCCAGTGGTGGGTTCGTCAAGCGATAACGTTACCATTTGTGCGGATGTGGGGTCGGACGATGAACGGACGCGTGGAAGCCAAGAGCTGGTCTAATGAACACAGCTATCGACAACGGCCCCTCCTCGAACGCGGCGACGGGGTGACACTGGTTCCAATGCTTACAACTGGAGGTGATATATTGAGCGGCTTTTGGTGTAGGTATGAGGTCGTTCACACATATAGAAGACAGAACGGCCTCGTTGGAAAAAGGTGTAAAAGGCTCCGCGCCGAAATTATATTTGCGCATCCGTGCAGGGCGGCAGTTGCCGGTTAGCGACGAGATCCAGATAACGGGCGAAAGCCAAAATTCAGCCTTAAAGAGAATTAGCAGATTTCAGGGTCCGAACAACTGTCATCGAATTATATTGCTGACCTCTTGGGCCACACCCCGTTTATTTCGTATTTCGTATATTTTCACTGGTATTTATCCTTTACGTATTTTTTTCCGTACCGCCTTGACAGGTGCCTCCTCATAAGCCTGCTCCGAGTCCTGTTCCTCCGCAAGGTTTGATCCCATCGTCTCTGCAGCCCTGCAAACACATATCCGCTACTCTGCCAGATGCCTCGTCACTCCGCTAGACATGACTCCGCGGGCTCTCAGGTCTACTCCCAGTATGCTTCAGCCCAATACCTATCCGATTCTAGCCAGTCCACCTCCCCGCCATCCTCCACATCGGCTTCGCTCAGCCAACCTGCCCAGTCAAACTCGCAGCCGGGCCCAAAGAAGAAGCATGTCTGTGGCACCTGCGACCGCGGATTCACCACGAGCGGTCACCTTGCCCGCCATCTCCGCGTTCACACAGGCGAACGAAACCACAAATGCCCCTTCCCCGGCTGTGAAACTCGATGTTCCAGGCAAGATAACCTACAGCAACAGTAAGCGTCACTGTCCCACCCATCTATGTCTGATTTCCTGTCCGTTCATTGTTATCGTACCGACTCCCCATGGCTTGATCAGCCTCTCTATTTTCGACCCTGGACGGACAGGACTCGCATGTTTTGGCCAAATGTGTTAGCGGACATATCTCTGATGATTTCATTTAGCTACCGCATCCATCTTTCTCCTGGCTCTCGCAGGAGCTCAAGCTCTGTCACACGTGCTGCGATAGCGCGCGCCATCAATGCCAACGGTTCAAAAAACAGTCGATCTACTTCGACGATCGTGACTCCCGAACGCCTTTCTAGCGACCCGCCGTCTCCCCCGCCTGCCTTGGAACACGCGATAATCCCCCCTCCCCCCGACTCGCCCCCACAGCTTGTACAGGCATTCCCCCTACCTCCCGTATCCGTGTACAACGACGGCATGCAATCTGGGAGCAGCTCGAGTCGTTCTCCGACCCCATTGGACAATGGTTATTCGATGATCTCGCCTCATTCCCAGGGTTTGGCGAATGGCCACATCGTGTCCCAACCGTCGCCTATGCAATCCCATTATAGTGACAGCCCACCGACCTACACTGAATCGTCCCAACACTCGAGCTACGGTTACGTATCGCCACCTTCACATACATCAGGGACGAGCGCCGTGGACCAATCTTATGAGTACTCCTACACTGAAAAATCACCTTTGCCTCGCCTTCAGTCCTCTGGTCTCCACCATGCGTCCATGGACAACATGCACGATCACTCCCCCCCTTCTTCCGCACATCTGACCTCTGTATCTTCTCGCCTATCTATTTCACACATCTCACATCCGCAGTCGTATCCAAATCACTACCACGCGGTCAGTTCACCGTCGCCGGACTCTGGTCACTCTGTGTCTCCCCATTCCCAAGCTTCTGGACCACCCACACCTAACTATTCCGCTTATCAGGACGACAGGCACAACGGCGCCACGTACCATGCCATTGAGCCTGTACCCGATCACTCGGGGCTCACCAACGGTTATGTGTCGTCGCCGAATCATATCATTCCTGGGAACTACAGCCACTCGATGATACCTCAACACAGTTTGCCCAGATATGACTCTCCGCCGCCCACCTTGGCACCAATCCAAGACGAGCGAGTGATTCGCGGTGACATTCGCGTTTCGCATGTACAGCCTTCTCCGGTTTCCAGCATTCCGGCAACGCCACTATCGAGCTCGTACATGCATTCACCCATACACGGCTACCCATACGCATCGCCTATCTCCCTCAGTCAGGCAACATGGAAACATGACGCCCTTCTGCGGGGAAGATCCTAACTTGGCAGCTCTGACTTTTGTCCTGTGCTACATTTTCCCGTATTTCCTTACCGCTCCCAGCGGTGGTCTGAACTCTCCCGTGTTAGTACCTGTTTGCTGTTTCGTTTGTGTCGTGGATGCTTCTTGTATCATGTTGTCGCACGTTCCCGGACGTTCCACTGTCCGGGACCCTACACCACTATCACTAGAAATATATACCGTATAGTCCATAACAAACTGCACGATACTGTACACTGTTGTTTATACGCGTACTCTGCCATCCTATGTGAGCTCCAGAATGTGCCTGATGTACAGTGGCAGTAACGAACGCTGCGAAATTGAATAGGTGCGGATGTGAGTCCGCTGGAAAACCTCGTGCTTGCTTTTGTTCCGTCGATCATCATTGAATGCGCCACGGCCCGGGTGAACCGGAAAGGCAGTGCAGTCCCAGATCGTACCTCACTATTACTACAAGTCAGCGCCCTATCTTGTGCATACACCAACTAAAGATGCCCAGCGACCTCGACAGGTGTGTTACACGCTTTTGATGCACGCAGTTTCTCATTATTATGTCCATCATTCTTCTGTGCCTCCGATCAATTCCGCTCCCCATTCAAAATGCATCATACCGGACTGCCCAGGCAAATAGAACAGCTCACACGCTGCGAACCAATATCCGAGGAACAGGTGAAGAGACTATGCTTCAAGGCGCGTGAGATCCTCATAGAGGAAGCAAACGTTCAACCCGTGGACTCTCCCGTGACGGTGAGTCGTTGGCTCCAAATTGCACTCACGGGCGTGAGTATTAAGGCGGTCCTGCATTTTGCATTCTCCTCTCCCCACGCCATGTTTGGGATTATGAATCGCGGAAACGATGAAAGATCTGCGGTGATATTCATGGCCAGTTTTATGACCTTATGGAGCTGTTCAAAGTTGGCGGGCTTTGTCCGGGCACGAACTACCTGTTCATGGGTGCGTCCGTCTGGAATGCCGTGATGACTGCTCGTGGGCTGCGCCTCCGAGTGTACTCATACGTGATTGCCGTAGGCGACTTCGTGGACAGAGGGTTTTACAGCGTAGAAACCTTCCTGCTCTTACTCGCCCTCAAGGTCCGATATCCCGAACGCATTACTCTCATTCGCGGGAACCACGAATCCCGTCAGATCACGCAAGTGTACGGATTTTACGACGAATGTCAAAGGAAGTATGGCAGCACGAACGTGTGGAGGTGGTGCTGTGAAGTGTTCGATTACCTCGCTCTGGGCGCGATAGTAGACGGCCGGGTGTTTTGCGTGCACGGCGGGCTGAGTCCAAACCTTCAAGCCATCGATCAAGTATGTGCTAGCCTATCCAATGGGTGGCCCCGAAACACGCGCAGGAGATCCAGCTCAATCACAACTTTTTTGTTTGGTCTCCGTTTCTAGATCCGTGCCATTGATCGTAAACAGGAGGTGCCCCATGATGGGCCAATGTGTGATCTGTTGTGGTCAGATCCGGACGGTGAGGCACTCTTGCTGTGCGTCGCCGCCTTGACATGCTCATGGGGCGGATGACACGCCAGACATTACTGGATGGGGTTTATCTCCGCGGGGCGCGGGGTTCTTGTTCGGTGCTGACATTACCAAGGCGTTCGCTCATAACAACGCTATTGACCTCATCGCGCGCGCCCATCAACTCGCCATGGAAGGTTACAAACTCATGTTTGACGGAACCATTGTCACCGTGTGGAGTGCTCCCAACTATTGTTATCGGTGAGTGTCTACGGTCTGCAGTCTTCTGGACATGCGAATGTCGGCCGTTCATCTGAGGATCAATTTCCGGTCATGGTGCTTTCTCGTCGTCACACATTTTAGGTGTGGTAACGTTGCTTCGATTCTCGAGCTGGATGAACACCTCGCTCAGGAATATAAAGTTTTCTCACATGCACCCTCGGTAAGTCTTATATTCCCTCTGGATTTATGTAATTATCCGTCTCCGAACCCCAAAGGTGATATGCGGGGTTGGCTGATGGCCCACCGCATAACTAGACCTTCGGACGGTGATTCCTGCACTGACTGGACCGTGCTGACTCCACGCTCACATAGGATGTGAGATCGATTCCAGCCAAGCGTCCGCCAGCAGACTACTTTCTCTGACGGGCCGCCCAAAACCAAAAGGAAACGTGTCTTCTTTCCATTCTAATGAGTGTTCCCATGCCGTGACACGAATTTTTACAATACAATTCATGCCCTACGCGTGTTTTGGGCATGGCCGCTTTCGAGTTCACACCCTCATTTCTTTGCTCGGGAGCGCCATTCCTATACCCTTATAAGGCCTTTCTCGCGGCATAAGGGCGTGAGAGTGGGGGCCTGATCCATCAGAAAGAAAGAGTAAAGTTACGAGCAGGTGTGCCTGTAAGCACCGCAAGGACAAGGTTTTGTACGCGTGGAGACAAGACGAGACCGTGACGGAAACACATGATTGGTGTTCTACCCAGTGTGTACGCTCCCGAACGAGAGCCAACGCTGGTACCGAATCACAACCAACCCTGAGATGTACCGGATCTAATTCAATCGGAGGTTATAGTAATGGGACGGGGTTAGAGAGGAGTGAGAGCATAGGTTGCAACTCTCAATCTGATATCAATCTTGGGAACCGCCTTATCTGAACTACCAGGGCAGTGTATCGTGTCCTGGAAACGGCTGTACTGAGCGGGGAAACCCTGGTCAAATTCTCCTGTCTCACGGGCAAGGGATCCTAACAAGTTGAGTTCAAACGCTTCCCGCCCGCTCCCACGTCGACGCGCGCTGGGGTAAAAGGTAAGTACGGGCTGCGTGTGGTACTGACTACGTAGGTCTATATGAATATGGATATCATCCGAGCGTCCAATTGCCAATTGACAGTTGTGGGGGACTCTGCAACCGGAGGAAGATAGTCAGGTAAGGATAAGGTGATTCTCAAGGAACAGCCCATTGTGTGAAGATCGTCGGTCGGTGGACGGCAGCCAAGTCGTATACATTTTCAGGACTTCTCATAGGGCCGACATTGACGAGGAAGGGTGGTGGACGTCGGGCCTTCGAGGCCCTCCGGTCTTGATTCGGTGAGTTGATTCAAGGGGCTATATCTAAAGGGGTTGGTTGAGGTCCCCCGTCTCCTAGTGGACCGCCCGAAACAGAGGGGCTAGGCCCAGCGGCGGTTCCCCGAATTGGGTGATTCGGTTGGACAATCAGAGAACGGCACGACATACTTGGGCTGTACTGCTCCGAAGTGTGGCTCGCCGTTGTCCAGTGCCCTAGACCACGTGTAGCACCGACTCCAGGAAACGTGGCTTACATTATTAGTTTCGCCGGGGTTGAAACGTCGAACTCTGCACGTCACAAAAATATTCTTGATCATCGGAAGCATTGGCGTCTTTCGCAACTAGTGGCAAATCATCTGCCCAAGGTTTGATGCCATTCACCATATAACAAGCTAAGAGCCACCTGGCATCCGATGGCGACGGAAGCGGTTTGACAGAAGTTCAATGGAGTCCAAAGGTCTGGCGGGGTGAATGATTTCACAGTGACATTGAAACAGCCGATCATCGCACTGTAACCCACCTATACAGCGTGCAAAACGTTTGACCGCTCGTCGTCGTGTGCAGCTTAGAGTTTATTACCTCAGGACAAATAAGACTATGCCAAATGTAGTCAAGACTCTCCGGCTGCTGACACCTGTCCGTCGACATCTTCCACATGTTCGATGTGAGGCACCCGCACCTTAACCAACACAACGACGGTCCTGATACCCCACTTGCTATTAATGATGCGCATGGTCACCTGTATAATTATAAACTGCTCATCAGATTACATTCCAGGTTGATGGACATATGTATTGATGTGATAATGCAGGGCAGAGCAAATAGGATGTCTCGTTCATGCCTAAGCTTTAATGACGGTGTGGTTGGACAATCATAGTCCGTTCCTCGTTTCCCACCAGCTGCAGCGGGGGGAACCTTGGTCGAAACCTTGATGATCTTTACTCTTCACGAGCGCGTCTCTCAGCATTAATGCTGGCATGTTTGTGGGAAAAGCCTCCCAGGTGCTGAGTGGCGGGCCCATCCAAAGAGGACCAAACACGACACTCGGTCCCGTAACGCTCACCTTAATCGGGCAAGCATGATTTGTTTTGTCCCACGTTTTAAAACAAAAAATTGTAGGCTATGCATAACAAGGAACGGTCTGACGTTTCTGCCCTCGGCCGTAAAAAATTCCGTAGTGGATACCCCAAGATTAGCTGGCCCTTTGTCGGTTTTTGGAGATACCATTCGTGGGTATGTGTCGCAAGGACGCTGGCAACCCCCCAGATCATGGAATGCCAGCTGAGATGTCTGTTGTACCCGAGCTACAATAGCCGGTGATTACAGTTTTTCTCGGATCATGTCTATTCGACAGTTATGTTTGCATTAACGGTCAGTTCGGTCGCTATCTCGATCTCATGACCATCTTGGAGAGTGGCAGCGGAGGTCCATCACCGGAACCCAGCATCGACCGACTTCTCTCAAGCGCTTGATCGCGGGGAAACCTGCCAAAGCGTATGGGTGACGGTATCGTTTGGTGACTCTCAAGCTGGTCAAGTTCCTGGTCGAAGGGAGTTTTTGATATGCTATCTCTTGAGAACGAAGGTTTGCGAGCAATTTTCGTGGACTACCCCGAGTTCCCCGGTAGTAAGGACTGCGGATGACATTATTTCCTTTTTCGCTGGCCAGCTAAGTTAGATCATAGATTTCAGTTTGCCGCTAGTCGTGTCCACAGTCGTCAGCGTCGCCACTGTCTTCAATAGGCCCGACTTGATGCAGTTTGGAGGGCGACCGTGAAGAGCATCTACCTCTAGCAGTTTTCCGCTAGCCACTTGACTTTTACCGAGCTCGTTCCGGGCCTCTGACGTCCTCTTATGTCAACAGTGTTGGAGCCCATGTCAGCTTACGCAAATAATTGCGTCGTTCTCCCCTGCGTGCTGGGAGACAATGTCAAATGAATATATTAGAGATGACGGCAGCCAGAGTGGTCTACGTACTCTCTTCGCTTCCAAGTCTCCCCCTCAATTTACCCGCCTCTGCAGATGGCTACCACTCCGTTCTTTAGAGTGGTAGTCTTTGGTGAGTTTCGTTTTTCTGACTGGTGGCGAACAGGGATTGACCTCCGACCAGATTTACCCATAGTTGTCACACTCGCGTTAGACATTTGGACCCACATCGAGTACGAGTACCTGGCCTCCTCGAACCTTGACTCGGGCCGACGTGTCTGATGACTTTCTACTCTTGTTGCTGTGAGTCAAATTCATGTTTTGCTTGCCTACTGTGAATAGTTTGGTATTGGACTTGTAATCCTTGCCATCCCATTTTCGCTTCCACAATCTGTTCGAAGTCATCTTGTTTATCTGTTCTCTTCTGACGTGCGTGAATCACGTCCAGTTATTTTGTAGGCGCTGTGGGCAGGAACTGCGGTGGAACGTCCCTGGCAAGGCATCCACTTGATGGATGTAGCGGTTGAGCCAAAGGCTTTGCCAACGCCAGGTGATCCTATTAGGTCCCTCAGTCGGTCAGGTTTGCTACAAATTCACAGCGGTGGAAGTCTTTGCACTCTTGGACTTCTCCGGTGGTAAGGTCCTTGTTGCCATCTATAATTTACGTGCTCATGCTGCGTTCCTGGTGCTCATAGACTGCAGTACTATTTTCTTACATTGGTGTTATCCGCAGCAAAGACGTCTGGACAATCTCGGTCACGCAAGTTGCTCCCCAAGTGCTCCGATGGTTCAATTTTCGGCTTAGCGCAGCACTTGCCACACGATACCAGAGTTACACCTCTACCCTCCGTCAGTCCTACAAGGACTTGGTGCCCAGTCCTAAAGGGTCTTGCTCAACAGTATGACGTCCTCTCTCTAATATCCCCCTCCCTATGGTCTCCTATCATTCTTCTGGGCCTAAACCAGCTACACAATGACTCCTCTCGCAGCGCTCCCTGGCCACAAGTTCACTTTCGGTGGCTACTCTCCCAATGACGCCGCTGTCTTCGCAGTCTGGCTATATTTTGAAATTTGTTAATGGTTGCGCAGCTTCTGTTGTCCCATTCGTTCAATGGGACATCAAGGATAGCCAACCTCCACAGCAACATCAACCCAGTCTCCGTACGGTTTTGTATCCGTTCACCCCTATCTGGGGGCCTAGACACGTCTACGCGGGGCGAACCAGTTCGCGACTTTCTCGCCACCTGTGCGTGCCGTATTCACGACGCCATGCACTTCCCGTGCCACATATTCGTTTTCCGATTATCTGTTTTTCTACTAGCTTAAAATGGCAGCCTTGTCTATGCCTCATCATCCGACGTCGGTGGAGTGGAGGTACGTCGATGAACAGATGTCAGGCGGATAGAATTAATGCTTCTCAAGCGACGTGGGTACCATTACGGTCATCGACTTGTCCTTGTTAGGATAATTGCCCACGTCCCGCTCCCCCCGACTAGAACGCTGGACTACGGAACTCTCTTGCCTCGTTCCCTGCGTGGAGAACGGGGAATAGGTGTCACCGGGTCACGTTGCTGCTGTCATACATTTATCATGTCCGCTGTAAGCGACCTTTCCAAAAGAGTTCCCCCTTTGTAAGAGACTGTAAGATATGGGGGAGGGGCCTTCATTTTTTTTCACCTCACGTAGACCAGTACTTGGCGAGAGCGCGTGTGCCGGAATTTGGTGCCGGAGGTTCTGGCCCGCACATCTGAGCTTCAAGTGACGCTTGTTGGAGTATTGCTTGACACACAAGTCTTCCCCGATCGGAGCGCGTGCAGCTGTAAGGTTCCTAAAAAGAAAAGAAAATAAGAAAAAATATGCGGCTGGTGAGACTGCCCGACTTGGACCGGCCCCAAATTCACTTCGGTCTGGCAATCTGGGCCGAAACCCTCGGGGGAACATGAACCCGAATGCTCATCGTACTCTGCGCTGATAGAGGGGCAGGGGATGGAGGGGGAGGCGAGTCGTCATTTCGCCGCCGTGTGTGAGTGTGTGTGAGTGTGGATCGTGTGCGGTGCATTTTATTATCCACGATCGGGTAGAACGCAAAAAACCCCACGCCTCTTTCAATCAATCCGGGCAGGTGTGTTGGGTCAACGCGACGTCGACTCGTGCGACCAACAGGTCTTTCCCCATTTCCGAGTTGATTGCGAAGCGCGAACGATGCGATGCGATGCGATGCAATATTATTTGTGGGATCAGAAGGAAATGATTATGATGTTATTATGACTCAGTGTTGCTCACTGGCTCGCAATTCAATCATCCCGGATACTGAGTTAGGTTCACCACTAGGACGGCGCCTCGTGGTCAGCGCGTTGTCTCTCCATTCAACCCGTCGTGCGCATCGGACCTCGGAGAACCCACTCTTGTGTCTGCGCAAACAATTTGGAGATCTTCCGGACCGATCCATCCATCAGAGTAAGCACACTTTCACAACCTCATGGTTTACGATAGAGCGAATTGACTGTGACATTTCGAAGAGGAGATTGAGGCTACGGGGAAGTCGAGAATGTGCGATGCACACAACGAACGTGTGTAAAATCGATCTAAGGCAAGTTCATGATGTGGAGCATAGGAGACGGATGTTTGGTGTGGTCAGGGGAGATTGATCTTGATTATGTCTTGCCCTTGGCTGCGTTCTTACTGATGAGCTTTGCTTTCTCGAGCGCAACTTGGCCTACAGGAAAATGTCAGGCGTGCATGCGTGAAACTCGTCGAAGGCACTGACTCTGTTGGATGAGATTCTTCTTGTAATCGATGATCGTTATATCCTCCTTTGTGAGATTGCGGACAGTTTTGTCCTTGACTTCCCAAAGATCTTCGGCGACTTGCGAAATGAGGCCTAGTTATGGAATAAAAAACATTACCAAGATCGAAGAGCAGGCAACGACCGTGGAGTACGCACGGAAATCGTGGGAAACGATCACAACACCACCTTCAAACTCTTTGATCGCAAGAGCCAGTGCATCAATCGAACCCATATCCAAATGGTTGGTGGGCTCGTCTATTCGGCGTTGCTGGAATCAATGGTTGACAGAGATGATTGTGCCACGTACCTAGCAGCAGGATGTGTGGGTGCTCCATAGCTAGCTGGGCGAATACAACACTGGTTTAATGGATCAGCTCCGATCTAGTCCCCCTCCGCAATTAGTCTCTCACCGATTTCGCAGACCATCTGATAGCTGTTTGATAGGAGAAACTTGATGTGTGCCAGAGAGACCGAATCTGCCGAGTTGCTGCCGCCATGCCTGTGTTGGAGAAGCGACGTGAGATAAGTGCGTAGTCAGGAGGCTGGGGCCGACTCACATGCATGTCTTTCTCAGGATATTTCTCGGCAAATATAGTTTGGAAATACTCGATCGGCGACTTGTCGTATGGAAGCTGGTCGGCGGAGTGCTGCGAGTATTTCGCCAGTTTTAGAGCAGCATGCTTGGAGACCGTTCCCTCGCACGGTTGGAGGACGCCGGTAATAAGATTGAGAAGGGTAGACTTTCCTGCGCCATTTGCACCGAGGATGGCAATACGAGAGTCCATGCTGCATGCCACAGCGTAAGCTGGCAGACGATCTCCATGCAAATTGCAAATTGCTACTTACTCGATACCGAACGACAGGTGCTCGTACAGGTAGTCCTCGCGTCTTCCCGAATATGAGAAAGCGACGTCATTGAACGCGATGATAGGAGGTGGGAGCTTGCGGATATCCTCGAAGTGGAAGCGCAAAGGCCGTGGAGTTTCGACCTTCTCTACAAGACCTGCGGCTTCCATTTTGTCGATAATCTTTTGTTTTGATTTGGCTTGTTTCACGAGGTTGGCGTATGTACCAGCTGACGCAATGAATCTACGTGAGGTCTGTCAGCGGGTCATCGGGATCCCGATAACTCCTCACTTTTTTATGTGGGCGATTTCCTCTTGTTGTTTGTGGTACGCTTTCATCTGGTTCACTTCGTTCTCCTTCTTCGTGCGCACATACGTCGAATAATTACCCGTGTAGTACACAAGCTTTTTCTTCATCGTCAAGTCCATGATATTCGTACATACGGAGTCCATGAAGTCTTGCGAATGGGACGTGAAAACGAGGATGTGGTTATATGTGGACAGGTAGGCTTCCAGCCAGACGACCGCGCCCAGATCGAGATGATTCGTTGGTTCGTCAAGTATCAGTAGATGGGGTTTCACAAACAGAGCTCGGGCGAGGGCCACTCTCATTCGCCAACCACCACTCATATCCTTGGTCGGTTTCTGCATCATTCCTTGACTGAAACCTAGACCGTGGAGAATGCTTCCTGCCTTTACTTCGAATGTACTCGGATCCAGTTCCTCGAGTTCTTCATATGCGGCATCAAGGGCTGCCTCGTCCACCTCGTCAGCAACGGATAAGTCTTCGATCCGTTTTTCGAGTTTAGTAACCTTCTCTTTCGCAGAGGCAATGATGAAATCGAGCGCGTTCACCTCGGCTGGTTCAGCCTCTCCCATTACGAGGTAGATATCGATGTGGGGAGGAATCTCAATGTCACGCTCCGCCATTGAATGAAGGAACGTCGACTGTGGCATTATGAGCGATCGTCACGCGACAGCGGTGGCTGAACGAACCTTTCCAGATCCATTCTCGCCCAAGAGACCATATCGCTGTCCATAATTGAGAGATATCTCAGCACCCTCGACGAGTAGGCGGCCATGGAAAGAAAGCGTGTACGCGTCGATTTTGATATCTCTACCTTTTGGATCAGAGACAAGTACTCCAGCGGCGCTCCTACGCCACACTTAGTCGGGATCCCATGACTATACCAAACACGTACCGCTCTGTGGCAATTTGAAGTTTTGCCATCGATGTCAGGTCATCGGTGCTGTTTGCGGCAGAGACACTGGTGAGTGGAGTATTTGCGGTGCTGCCAGTGACTGATCCAGTGGGAGTCGAGGTAGACGTTGTCGCAGTATCATTCAGTTGCCTTGCTGCCTGCTTTGCAGCTTTTTCTGCGAGTCTTTTCTGCTTCGACGTTGAAGGCGGCATCTCTGGAAAACGAGAAAAGGGCAAGGTGAGCGATCGATGTCCTCCTAATATTTTACTTGATCAGGCATATCAGAGCAATTATCTAATCCATCCAGATTTGGTTTATTCAGTGGTCGTGTTGACGGAGTCCGATCGGAGCCTGGAGGCCTAGCGGCTCTACTGCTCACAATTACAAACACTTTGAAAAGCAGGCATCTACGGTTTGGCGTGATTGATGCTGAATTCCTTACATTCTTTATCTGAGCTACAACCTCACCACTGACCACTGCAACCGATTATACTTCAATCCGGCACCTACATTCACCCCTTCAATTCTCGCGTCTACCCTCACCTTTCCCTTTCGGAAGACTTCGCCATCCCACATCGCACTCCAAGACTCGGGGGAGTGATGGAACATATCAAATTCCTTGCCTGATTGTTCTACGTGAACGTGTCCTTTCTGGGAATTTCCGGCGTGTTCACCACATATCATGGAACCAGGCTGAGGAGACAATAGACCTGCTAGCGCCTTGGCCAGTTGCAGTTGATTTTCTTCCAAAAACATGTGGAAGAGGTTAGACGTATGGATAACTGCACAACGACCAGCAAGTGGACTGAGTGAGGTTAGTGCGGACAAGTCCGGTGTCTCTGTTCCGGGAAGTTCATCAAAGGGAGGCACTATTTGCAGTACACTGGGATCAAGTACGTCCCCGGGAACAAAGTTGATCGGATAGGTTGTTGGTGTCGTATTGAAGAGGGCATGGCCCAGGTCATGGAACTCTTGAAAGATGTCAGAAATAGTCACGAGCATATGATGTCATTCACCCTTCTTCAAGTCAGTGGTCACGACGTTTTTGAGTGGGAAACCGTCTGCCACGGCCTTCCTCGCATCCTGTCCAACTGGTACACGCGTATCGTTAGCGCCATAAGAAGCGAAACCCATACTTCACAGATTACTCACGGCAACAAGCCACATCTAGTAGGATCCCGTCTGGGCGCTCCTGGCCAAGCCTAATGATACTGTCGTACTCTGGAAGTGTCGCAATCCCTGTCCTGGATGGGAGTCAGTATTCTACATTGATGCGACAATATAGAAGGTAGTGAACTTACCTAAGGAACATGAAGTACTCAATGCAGGGGTAGGGGATTATCTACACCCAAGATGTATTAACTCTCTGGGGTCGACTCAAATGATGTTACCTTACTGACCTTATACGCCTTCTCTTTTATTTCCAGAATGTGTGTCCTAAGATCGCCGTCGTCATCGATTCCAGTTTGCGCCTTAAAGAAGGCTACTTGGTCCGGAGAGGGCTTATACTCTGTGCTGAGCGGCTCCAGATTTCGCTCTGCCACTTTTTTGACCTCTAGATCCCCAACTCCAGAGAGCCTTGTGAGAGTTTGCACATCCATTGCTGGGCGCATAGCATGATGATGTGCAGCCAGCTTTATAGTCATTGCACAGCCAACCCGTCTATGTAAACTCGGCTCTTGGGGATTAGTAACGATGCTCACAGCAATGGTCAACGGTGTCAGTGCGGCGTTTGAACGTGATATACCATTTTTTTGGTACCCGATACATAACATGGTGTGCGGCTTATCTTTTGAATTGGGAGAAATACCAGTGCAAGGGATCCAGGTGGCGACACCGCGGTCTGAGCTGGCAAGGCGAACTTTGATAACCCAAGTTCAACTTACGGGATAGCATCTGGTGATGCGACGTTGTAGTCGCGGCCGCATTAGATTGCCGGCCAGGGATGCTCATATCTGTCATTGGGGATGTATTGCGTTAGTTCTGGACGACGCATAACAGGAAATGAGACAGGGCGGTGTTCGGGCCATGGCACTGACAGTGTGAGTTGGCTGGACTTGCTTGCATTGCTCGCAACTTCACTGCGACTAATGAAATATGCACTTCTTGTCGCGATTCGAAGCTTTGCCATCAATGTCAGGTCATTTTGCAGTGGATGCTGCAGTGAGTGGGCTAGTGTTTGTGGTACAGTTGGGGACAAACAAACTCATCTAGTTTGTTTATTGAGTTTTTCTGCCACAACAACATAGTCCTACACGACAGAGACCATGAAACTATGATGCTAATGATAGTACCTGTGCAATTCAATGAGCCGATTTTTGATTTTCTTAGATTAGGCGCTTTTTGACCCCAAAAATTTGGCGCAACCCAAAAAAAAGGGGTAAAATTAAGGAAAAATGTGCAATCGACTCGTTTTAGTGGATTATAAATGATTCCATAAAAAGAAAGATGATCAGATGGGCCAACAGTGCCATAAAAATTGATAATGTTATCCACTGCTTGTCTAATCATCAACCCATAATCACTCACCATGCCAGGTGGCCGTCCCAAGAAAAAATCAAAAAATATTTCAGGACTGCGCAATCAGAAAATGCCATCAATTGCAGAGTCTGTCAGCTCAAATGCAGAAAGCCTTACACAAGATATCCAGGAATCAGATCAAGATGAGTCAGATAACCTTGGAGATCTTGCTATTGCATTTGATGGACTAAAGATCAGCTTTGAGATGGAGTATGAAGGAGAGATCAGTGAAGAATCAGAGACTGATGAAGAAACCAAACCTGACCCAATTCTTGATGACATTGAGTTTGGTCAAAAGCTTGCCCAGATGGTTGAGAAGGAAGATAAGAAAGATCTTGATTGGATTCCAAAGATGTTGCAGCAGAAACATAAATGTGAGTTTCCAAGTCAATATAAGATTCACTTATAGACTCCAACACTATAGCAAGGCCTGCTACATATATCAAGGGGCCTGATGTAATGAGCAAATCAAAGCGTACACAGCAACGCTATAGCAAGGCCTGGAGAAATCAGTCATCACTTGATGACTTTGGTTTCAAGCATCACTCTGATGTGCCCAAATCACCAACAGATATTGCAGCATCTAGTGATCCTGAGGTCATTCTGGACTCAGAGATAACCAGCCTTTATCCATCACCACTTGGATCACTTGTCACATCCCAGATCACCAGTCTTCCAATATGTGGGCGAACATGCAGTGCATCAGTGTCGTCAGATCCATCAAGCATTGGTGAGTTCAGATCAGATAATAAACAAGGAGCTCTATCTTATCAGGACAAAGCTTCAGAACCAGATGGCACTGTTGAAGATATCATAGGCTCAGATTGGGAAGATGAATTAGATGGGGCCATTGCAACCACAACAACTGAAATCCGTGACTGGCAGGAGCTTCGCACACAGATCCAGCTTGATCTGAAGAAAAAACAAAAGGAATTATCTCTGTCAAAGATCAATCAACTCATGATTATATCAAACTTTGCCACTCTTCGCCTAAAGGGAGTCAGTCGGACAGAAGCTAGTCTCAAAATCTCACAACAGTGGTATAGTGGCTCTGGTAAAGGAATATGGTTTGCTCGCTGAGTCCGTGCGCTTGCTCGCCATTATCAAATCTTCGAGCAACTCCCTATAGAAAAACGTGGAGGGCTTCGGATAGGACAGTCTCTCCTCTATGATGAATCTGTCCAAAATCACACTCGCAAATGGCTATCAAATCTCAAAACGGGCGAGGTGACACCACAGGCCTTGCAAAGTGCACTCACATCCACAATATTCCCAGAGCTGGGAATTAATCCTAAACGGTCTATTAGCAAACGCACTGCACGACGCTGGCTGATCAGGCTTGGCTGGAGGCAGACACTGATCCGAAAAGGGGTTTACATGGATGGACATGAGCGAGCTGATGTTGTGAAATACCACCAGGAAGTCTTCTTGCCACGAATGAAGGAGTATGAGCAACGAATGGTTCATTTTGATGGCCCTAATCTCATACGCACCGAACCTGACCTGGTACCAGGAGAAAGGCCAATCAAAGCATATTTTCATGACGAATCCTCATTTCATACCAATGACAACTCAAGTCGTGCATGGTGAGTTTATTAACCTGAAAGCTTTTCAAATACTTAATCTTATTTAATAGGTTGCGGCCAGATGAACAACCGCTTCGGAAGAAGGGTCGTGGTCGATTAATTCACGTCTCTGATTTTCTCAATAGTGAGAGTGGCCGCCTGATTGCACAATCTGGGGATGGAAAGATTGTCCGTGATGCACGAAAGGTTATCTATCCTGGCGCAAATGGAGACGCATGGTGGACGAACGACGATCTGCTCAAACAACTGAAAGAGGCAATTGAGATCCATAACGAAACAAGCCCTGGTTATCAGGCACTTTTTATTTTCGACAACTCATCTGCTCATGCATCTCTTCCTCCTGATGCCCTTCGAGCCTTTGAAATGAATAAGACAGATGGTGGAAGACAACGAAAACAACGCAATACCATTATTCCCCAGTCTAACCCCAACGAATCCAAACAAGGCCTCATTCAAACAATGATAACCACTTCTGGAGTGCCGAAGGGACTAAAATCTGTTTTGGAGGAGCGAGGATTTGACACGACAGGGCTAAAGGCTAAATGCTCACCTGTGTGTCCATTTGAAAGCACAGGGTGCTGTATGGCACGCCTGCTCAGTCAACAAGATGATTTCGTACATCAAATGTCAATGGTCGAGGAACTTATCACCGACACTGGCCACCTCTGTGTTTTTTTGCCGAAATTTCACTGTGAACTGAACCCGATTGAAATGGTTCGTGAGTTTCAATGATGTCACATTACCCACTCACCAATATAAATGACTTTGCAGTACTGGGGGTGGTGTAAATACCGCTATCGTGAGATATCAAAACCAACCTTCAACATTGCGAAGCAGGCTGCGTTCAAAGTCCTCAACTCATGTCCAGTTGAGGTTATTCGCCGATTCATCAACCGATCTTTCCGTTTCATGAGCGCATACCGACTTGGACTGACTGGGAAGGCCGCAGAATGGGCCGTTCGCAAACAAAAACAGCACCGTGCTGTTTCACAGCGGGCGATGATGGCAATTGAGGCTGTGTTGGCGTGACTGACAAAGTCGGGAAAATAGGTCAAAAATTTGGCGCACCCAAAATGTCGTGGGAAAAACTTCGGACCATCATTTTCGGCTCCCTTTCAGCCGTCCGAGTTCGAATCTGCAGTCGGTTTGTACTAAAAAACTCTAGTTAACTCATTATAAAATTGGATGGGTTTGATTGTCCCCAACTGTACCCTGCCCGCAGGGACTTGCGATCCATTTGCTTCCCCTGCCCTCTCCTGGCCTTCCGCCTCACTACCGTCGGCTTTTCCAACCAGACAATTGAATGTACATGCTACTGCTACATCAGTTTCTCCCTTGCCACCTTGAGCGCGCTAGCCACACAGCTAGCACTGTAGTTGTCAGCCCTTTGTTCACCACACGTGCGATCTAACTCCCCCGACTATCACTACCGCATGTCGTCTCGTGTGCACACCCAGTGTAGTTCTACCTTGGGTGCCCAGCCTGTCTATCATGCCGGTAGTCTTCGTTGCCATACCCCTCCGATAAGTTGTGTAACTTAGTTCAATGGACCTCGTCATACCTGATCCTCATTTTGTGTGCGACTCAGCTAGCCTGGCACCTCGGTACTAAGTCACTTCCACTCACCCGCTCCACCGCGCCATAACCTCACTACTCCTCAACATAGTTGCGACCCTTTTCTTTGACCTATCTTTCGCTTCGCTCACTAACGAAAACCATGCGAAGACCTTGCTGCACTTGCCCCTTTGCGAGAATGCGTGTCCACCACCACTGAACTTTTTTTGCTCATGTTGAATGCTCTCACTGAACTTATCTTACAGGTCCATTTGGGCTCAATTCCATCTTCAAACCCACCGTGATCTGTTCACCTGCATGTCGAGTAGAAGTGGTCACATGGTCATGTTCATTTAAGCCTCAAATGCTGCTTCCCACGCTCTTATCATTCACCATGCCTCTCATACTCCCTGCACAGCGAAAAGGTGCTTTGAATGATCTGATAAGCATGCGTCTTTTTCCTTGGACCTCCCGCTAACAGGCATGCCTAGGTTGGTTAGACTGTAGGTCCTCCTTGCTTGCACTTGGTCAGAGGGGTTACTATTGTTGGCGTGCACTCTTGTGCTTTTCTTATTCACTCAACATATGACCACACTCTTTAACCTGCCAAACAACCTTTATAGGCTGAATGAAGTGGGATGTGTGAATGCGCTTGCATCCCTCTGGCTCTTCCTCTTATCAACAGGGTTGCGCGGTGTGTGGGTGTGCTTGCACTCCTCCCACGTGGCGTCTCCGAGGTGTTGTGATGTGTGGACATGCTTGCGTCCCTCTCGCTCATCCTCTCATCGACAGGGTTACGTGATGCATGGGTGTGCTTGCACTCCTCCTGTGTGGCATCTCCAAGGTATTGCGATGTGTGGACGTGCTTGCGTCCCTCTCGCTCGCCCTCTCATTAACAGGTTGCGCAGTGCGTGGGTGTGCTTGCACTCCTCCCGTGTGGCGCCTCTGAGGTGTTGCGGTGTGTGGACGTGCTTGCGTCCCTCTCACTTATCCTCTCATCAACAGGGTTACGCAGTGCGTGGGTGTGCTTGCACTTCTCCCGTGTGGCGTCTCCGAGGTATTGCGATGTGTGGACATGCTTGCGTCCCTCTCGCTCATCCTCTCATCGACAGGGTTGCGCGGTGCGTGGGTGTGCTTGCACTCCTCCCACGTGGCATCTTCGAGGTGTTGCGATGTGTGGACGTGCTTGCGTCCCTCTCACTCATCCTCTTATCAATGGGGCTCATATGTGGTGTGAGTGTGCCCGCATGCCTCCCATGTGATCTCCCGCATTGGGTCTCAAGGTGAAAGGCTGTTGTAGTGTGTGGGCATGCTTGTGTTCCTCTCAACTAACTAGGCACTGGTGTGTGGGTGCGCTTGCATCGCTCTCATGGTTACGGCCTCCTTTGCTGGTTTTGGGAGTAGCAGGGTATGTGGGATGTGGAAATGCTTGAGCCTCTCTCCCTCACCCTCCCACATAATTTTACTGCCCAGTTTGTGTTGCAATCGTGGGGACTGAAGGGCAATGCTGTGGATTATGAGCACAGAGTTAGGTGAACAGCAGTAGGCTTTCCCAGCCCAATGCTGCTTGCTTGGCTACCAGACAAGCAGGTATCAGCAGAATTGCACAGTTTGTGGGCATGCTTGCACCCCTCTTAAGTGTTCTCCCTCGCTGGGCCTCGAGGTAGCAGATTGTTGCGGTTCAAACAAGAAAGTAAAGCAGTGCTGGGCAGTAGTGAGCTCGAGTAGATTGTCTGTAAGCTATGAGAGGGCTTGGCAGGTGGTGCGAAGGGAGAGCGACAAGACACGCGCCAATGGATCGATCTACTGGATGCCCGGGATGCAAAGTAGGCAGAAAGAAAGGCAGCAAGCCACCTAAACCTGATGCTACATTAAGACTCAATTCGCGTAGCTGTACAGCATGGTCGCCATCATGCTACTGTCGACAGCGATGTCTTTCTGTGAGCAAGGGTTGATGGTGCCAATAGTGAAGCTGTGGTGCAGGTCCCACTACAAAAAGTAAATATGTTATTCTAAACTGTCCTTGATGCTATTGTGTCCAACATCAGTGTCTTCGGATGGAGTCCCTTCACCATATCTGGACCCACAAGCTCCTTTGCACTGCCCTTCCCAGCCCTCACTGAGGCCTCATTTTTCCTCTACTCTTTTCTCGCCTGACTTGCCCTCGGTATCAAGGTGGCTCTGAAACTCTCAAGACATAATTTGTGTCGATCTCGACTGCCACATCACCCCTCACACCTTCCTGCTCATTGGCAGAGCCTGTTGTCAGTTGGTTGGATGTGCTGCACACAGGCCTCATGTTGTATCTATGAAAAGCCTGGCTGCCGCGCTCTAACAAACAGATTAGCGGGTCTCAAAGTGCCCGTGCCGTGTTTGCAAGTTCATTGATTATGTCATCATCGAGCATCAAATTTCCTGAAACGTGACTGAGGCTTCAAGCTCTGACACGGCCCCATGAGGCGCCACGTGCCCCGGCTGCTTGCAAAACCCGTGACAGCCATGGGATTGCCACTGCCTAAAATGGCAGTATTTGAAATTTTAACTACTAAATCAGATATAGCCCCTAAAATAGCACAAAAAGCGCATCAATCATAGCTAGAATTTGTATTTAAAGGCTGGTCCAGCAGCCAGACAGTCTAAATCAGCCATGCCCCACATTTCTGAGCGCCAGAAACTACTTGATGCCCTTTCCACAGCCAGGCAACACTTAGAAC
>JBBPKT010000081.1:0-44090 GCA_038089395.1 Pulveroboletus frians
ATCCGAACTTTCGAACGGGAAGCTTCAGCAACTAGGTTGGCCACAACGTGGGGTCACGACGGACTCGTGTGTGCATCATGTCACTGTCAAGAATATCCACTGAGGGGAGAGGAAGTTCGAGGAGAGCGTTGACGCTGGTCTTAGCGACGTGTTCAGGTTGTTGTCCCGACTAGGGTCAACGTTCCGGAAAGTCGGTATGACTGCGAGGCTACTGATGCCAGTATATGACTATTGGAACCGTCCTGAATAAGGGATGACTGTGCGGGAAAAGAACAGTCACATTGTTTCCAGCAGATAAGAGGGCCCTTGTGGTCTGGTCAACAAACCCGACGGGAAACGACGGCATGATTGACCACAAATTAGAACTGACCCATGGCAACGAGGGGCAGCCTCAAATTCAAACGAATTGATCTGGAGCCAACACTGCGCAATCGATTCCGAAGAAGGAATGCTGAGCTGTTGACCTAGAAGCTTTACCGCATGAGACACTAGCTCGTAGGAGTCGGCACATGCCATATACTTGAGTTTTGCCTGAGACTGCATCAACGGATCCCTGCAAGACATTGTCAGGGACTAATAGATGTTTGAAAGCTACCTAGTACCTTGGAACATAATTTATATAGAATTGAATAGTGTTGACAACTGTCCACTCGAGAGTAGCCCACGTGAGTTGAGTTCTGTCTCTGAACAGCCTTCGGCGGTGACGCGGACGCAGGAAACCCAACAGTCACTGAACCGTAGTTTTCGGCTAACGTAAACGATAACCGTTGAAGCCAGTCTTCGGGTCACTTACCGCGTTGACTACGAAGCCACCTAGCTGCACTCTTGTGCCAGCTACGGGAATCATGTAAACGTAACCAAAGGTACATGCAGACAGAGAAGTATTGAGAGACAGGCGGTCTTACTCTGGACCTGCGTTCCATTCCTTGTACTGTATACGCTGGCCCCGCTGCAGTCGCGTTTGGTACATATGGAGGAGGCATGTTTGCAAGGTTGCGAGAGGATCCATCGAATTGCTACACCTGTCGTGGCGTTAAAGTGCATTCCATACCAGTGTAGATCAACGCCGGTGGCGCTTGGCAACTAGGGACAGGGGTCGGTGAATTGTCATTGACCGTACAGGAGTAACGAGGCTGCCAGTGCAATCGATCATATCATCCCATCCTCTCATTAAAACAGAGAGAACCGCCTACGCGTTCGAACGATTGTCTGAACAGTTACCTAGGACAGGCTGGTAGGACAGACTGTTCACGTGTTCCTGGAGCAGGATCATCATGAGACGTTCTCGGAGTTTCCGCAGAAATGGCATGAATGTACCCCTGTTCCAGCAGGGAGGTAATCTTGGACGATCGCCGACAAGAACGGAAACGTTTTCGACGGTGACTAGTGGAGCGCGGATTGTATTGTTTGAGAATAGCCACACGATTGAACTCCGTGGATCGAAGACCGACGCTTATTGCCTAGACGTGATCTAGAAAGGACGGTACTTCTTTTGACACTCCGAAGGAGCGAGGCAGGTAACCCAGGATGTTCATATATTATACTCGCACCTACAGCTTGAAAGAAGTGTCATTATTGACAACCAATCAGAATCACAAACTCACCCGCGATGTGCAATCGCTAACCAATAGAGGGCAAACCCGAGCGAAACGGAACCGAAGGCGAGGTTGCTGAGACTCGAATCGCCTAGGGGACAGACATGGAATACATACCAACGATTTTCCAAGATGCTTCCCATGACTGCCAACGCTTCCTTCTCGAGTTGCCCTGTGCCTCGTGTGCTTGGATGGCATGAGGACAAGCAGCCAGCCGCGAACGCGTCCAAGTACTGCAGTACTTGGTATTCGAGGGACAGTAACAGTATCTTCACCTGCTTGAATGATGATATCTGGGCATTTGACACGAAGACCCATACAAGTCAACGCGCTCAGCGACGATGGTCGATGCCAAAGACACGAAGACACTGGACGAGATCAGTCATGGCGGTATCGAAACAGTAAACTGATTCAAGATTCCCACGTTCCTAACTTCAAGATTCTCTTTCACGGCGTACTCAACCATGTCGAGCGGCAACACCCTCAGTGACCCGAGAGACTCATCGCGAGAGACGAGATTGGCCCTTCCAAAGTCGTGGAAGGCAGAGTCTGTCGGTGAGTTCCGCTTGTAGAACGCTTCATGTTAGCAAAAGGGCTGGGGATTCGAGAGTTGCCACTCATTCCCATCTTATAGATGCAATGGGCTCGACGAGTATGTTCTTTGCTGGGATGGTGATGGTAACAAGAAACAGGTGCGTTGATTCATCTTGCAGTTCGTTGCTGGTCCCGATGCATCGTGTCTTAAATAATTCGAATGCCGGACTTGTAACAGGTACCTCACATGGCCAGTTCTCATTCTTGCCATCAACGGCGTCATGAACCAACACCCACTGCGCGCGAAGGAAGGCGGGAGTACCCCCTGGGCCACCCTCGTGTGAGTCCATTACTCTCTGCATAGCAACTCTACTCTCGGATGATGCGCATGTGCACCTCGCGACCCAGTCTTTTGTGCACATGAAGCTGCGAGTTGTGCTGGCGCTTACCCTGAAGCACTGTGCTATGTCTCGGTAGTCCGACAGTGTGATCCTATGTGGATCATGACCAATCTACGGCGGTGTGCGGCTTCTCGTCCGTTCCCGTTCGCTGACGGGTCGTGCGGCGGAGTCTTTCCCCCACATGATGCTGACCACGTCTGTTCTCGCAGGATGGCGCTGTTCGCCCTCGTCATCTCGCATGTGCCGCTCTTCACATTGACCGATCCGACCACAGGAGCAATACGGTTTTCATAGAGGACCTCGTGTTGTAAAAACTGTCCGTATATATAAACCAGACGTCTGAGCAGATGTTGCCTTGTCGCTCCCCTCTAAGACGGTGATATTGGTCACGTGCGAGGTAGGTGTAGACGAGTTTGTTTCGGGCCCCGTCACTGAGTTTCATCGTGCTGGACGTGCAGCATGTCGGCCACGCCTTGTACACCGCCATCCAAGCTGAGCACATCGCCAGGCTTGCCATGCAGAAGCGTACTTGTCTCTCTGGGCGATCAAGCAACTCGCTCTTCCTGGACGACCTCCTCATCGACCGTGCCCTTCCCACGCGTGACCCGTCGCAGCCCTATTCCACTCTGCTCCGGAACCCCACGACGCACTACGACGCTCTCCAGTACCCACGCCGGCTCAGAATCTCCCTTCGAGCCCAGGCCCCATCGCGGTCTCACAATTCCATCCCCCCGGAGCCTCCACCCCACTTTGGACATCGACCTCCTCACCCTTGGCACCCTCGACACCCCTCCTAGACGGCACGCACACCATCTCACCCTCGACCTCGATTTCAATACCCCTTGGACACTAGACGTCCCCCCTTCTGCCTCTTCCGCCATGTCCTACGCAACAGCACCCACCTCTGCCTCTTCTCCACTTCCTACCAACCCCGAAGGCGATTTGTTTCGACTCCAAGGTCCCATTGCGGCAGAGACATCCCCTCCACCGAATATAGAAATCTCATTTGCTTCCACCTCCATCCAGGGGCCCGATCGTGTAGGGCCGCAGTCCCAATCAAATCGGACCATTCAGGAGAGCAGCGGACCGTTGACTACGGATTTTGATCTCACTATGCTGTTACAGCCAAACCTCGCTATGGGATCTGCACACGAAGATACCGCTTCACATGGCTTCCCCAAACGGAGATATCTTCGCTCCGCTATACCTACGCCATACTATACTGCTCATTCAACCCCGGAACCAGAACTTGTTGATGACGGGCCAAAGGCTGGTCCATCCCGTCTGCCCGCGCTTGACACGAACATACCTATGCTAACCATCCTACCTGTGCACGAATCGTCCAGTCCTGCTCCTCTATCAGATACCACTCCTTCATTATTGCGCAACCCGGTGGCTGGGCGTCCGCCCTCCCCTGCTCCCACAGCAGACTTTTCTATGATCTCTCCCCCCAGTAGCCCAACTTTCTATCAGTACACCTCCCAGTTTGCCGAAGAAGCTGACGCGGATCCCTTCCGCTTCTCTCATATTCGTGGCCCTGCGACATTACCCTTTCTCCGCTCCAATTCAACTTCGGTCACAGGTTCATTCCGTTTCACTGCAGGCGGGAGAGCGCAGAGCATGAGTGCCGGCATGGGTTTAGGGCCACTCGTAGGCAAGCCGAGACGCACGAGGCCTGGAATATCCCGCCTCTGGGAGTCCCTAGCTTCTCCTGCCAAAGGTTGCACTCAATCATCTTCCGTGTCCCATGATGTACGTCTCACACCGGTTCCCGCCGCCCGTGCAAAATCAAGTCCGATGCCCGGTTTCTCTGTTGTCCGGAGTAAAACATCACCCATGATAGGTGTTGGACGAAAACTCAAGGAAAGGCGCCGTATCAAACGCGTGAGGCGAGGTACGCTCGAAGTGGATACTGATGTAGACTATGGTGCCCTGGATCCACTTGATGGCGAAGAGGGCGAGCTGGTTGGCTGTACGTGTTCTGGGTGGGGAGACGGCGCATGCGTGTGCGGATATGGTTATTGGGATGTCTACGACTATCGGCACGAGAATATCCAGGAACCAGAGAGCCCATATACAGGAGGTCAGTGTCAATTGTCCACGCTCTCCGTATGATCAACGCTGACACGGCTCTCTGATAACAGTTCCGAAGGCTCCGACTCCCCTTACTCGGCTTCCCCCTGAGCTTTTCTTGCATGTTCTTTCCTACCTACCATTACACAGTGTCCTCGCAGTTTCCTCAGCTTGTAAAGCGTGGCGTTCACTCGCACTCGACAACGGCGTCTGGTGGGGACTATGGCAAGCACGAGAGGGCGTTCCTCGTGTGCCCAATCACTCTCCCAGTCAAAAATCAGACCTTGGTCATTGTGCTCATGATTCCTTTGGAGCTTGCGGACGCAGATATCGGGGTTTCAAGGACGAAGGGATCCATGGCTTCTCAATGCCTAACACGGAACACGAGCAGGATGGTGAACAGTGGGATAACCCGAGGGGATGGGCTGTCAACTTCAAACATGCTAATTTGAGGCTCAAGGAGACTGCGAGGCTTGGGTGTAACGGTGCCAATAAAGGGGTGTTCATATACCCTGATGAGAAATACCGAGGGAAGGATGGTCAGTACTTGGATGGTCCTTCCGAAGAGGGGAACGGAGACGAGCACGAAGTTGAGAAGGAAGAGGCAATGATACCATCGGACCCACCACCAATATCAAGACAGGCCCCTCTCGTGCTAGATTGGCATAACTTGTACCGCGGTCGATCAATCATCGAACAGCGATGGCGAGATCCCGAGGGCGAGCCCCGAGTGCTCAGAATCGATGGTCACAGAGACAGGTGGGATATTCGATGTTCGGCTTCTACGTGACTTGAGCATTCTTAACAGCGTTTACTGCCTTGACTTTGACTCGTCACGTATTATTTCTGGGTCGCGAGACCGGACGATCAAAGTCTGGTGCATCAAGACAGGCAAATGTATCGCTTCCTTCGAAGGTCACATAGGCAGTGTACTGTGCCTCAAATTTGAACGTGATTGGGATCTGGGAAGCGACGGGGTCTGTCGTGGCTTCATGGTTAGCGGAAGCAGTGATTGCACTGTATGTGTCTGGGATCTTGTCTCCACACCTGTAGAGCCTGGAGAGAAGGGCAGTGTTCCCTCTTCCGGTGGCAATCGGCACTTTTACGCAACTGCGGCTGCTGGGAGCTTTGGTTCCCCAAGGAAGATATCAGCGGAGGTGCGTAAGGTTCTCCGAGGACATTCGGGAGGTGTATTGGACTTGAGAATGGATGAGAACTGGATCGTCTCGTGGTAAGGTCCTTCCGCAGCTTTCGGGCTGGTCCGATTCATAATTTTCGACGTAGTTCCAAAGATGCACTAATGCACGTTTACGATCGGAAGACACTGACCCTCCACACAGTCCTGCGAGGACACGAGGGCCCGGTAAATGCTGTTGGACTGGAGAACGGCCGAGTCGTTAGCGCAAGTGGCGATGGGAAGATGATGCTCTGGGACGTCGAAACAGGTAAATGTATCCGAGTGTTTGAAGGGCACGAGAAAGGCCTGGCTTGTATCGAATTCAAGGTACGTAACCGTATCCGGTGATATTACATCTACTCATCGGTGTCACAGGACGGTCTCATCCTGAGCGGATCAAATGACTGCACGATCAAGTTGTGGCGTGCTTCGACTGGCGAATGCCTACACACGTTTGCTGGACACACTTTACTCGTCAGGGCTCTTTGTTTTGACCCGAAGACGGGTTATATCGTGAGTACGAGCTACGACAAGAGCGTCAGAGTCTGGGAATGGCACGGGGAAGCAGTAGAGACCGGTGCCTCCCAGCCTGGAACCGAGCCGCCTTCCCGGAAAGCTAAAGGCATGGGTCGGTTAGTTCGAGAGTTCAGGAACCTCCACGCGAGTCATATTTTCGATGTCAAGTTTGACGTCGGAAGGATCGTCAGGTAAGTAACCGGGCCGACTGCGGTTGTAGGGTTGACTTGATCCTTTACATCAGCACCTCACATGACCAAAAGATCGTGGTCCTGGATTTCTCGTATGGAATTGAGGGCGCCGAGCTGTTTGCGTGATAAATTTATGATCGTGTGGCCCGACCCTTTTTTGACCTGGACTGGGCCCTCCACGCCTGTGAGACCACAGCGGAGCCGCACATACGCGGGACGATAATGTCAAGGTTCCGTGTTCTCAGTCGGGAGCGAAGCTTTATGTTTTATCCTTAACCTTTCTTTGAATAGGCATCTTGGGACATTATCTTCCATATCTATTTATTTACGCATCTTGGCACGTTTCTTATCCACACAAATCTGGCATCCTAGTCTCATCTTCCTGTCTACTAGACAGCAGCTTCCACAATGCTAGTCGGGGGCTTTATTGTCTCGGGGAGGCCACGTGTGTTCATTAATGGGCGTTAGGGTGTCTATCACAGCGCGCGGTCAGACCGAACACAATGCCTTGATGATGATGATGTCGTCTAGTAGAACAATGCACGATTAAAGGGAGCAAAAAGATAGTGATTCCGAGAAGACAATGAATGCTAATAATCATGTGCGTGATGACCGATGAAAAAGTGAGTTGTGACATCAAAACAAAATAGGATGCAGAGGAAAAACATTGCAGGATAACATATACATACAACACTCCAACTTTTCTCGAGCCCCAAGATAAATGAAACCCGGTAACAAAAGGTGCTGAACGTGCCATGCAAAATAAAGTCGTTAGCCACTGTTGGCACCATCCTGCTTCTTAATATTGACACTGATGCGACGTGTATGGCCTACCCACTGATCTCTTGGAGGTCGATAGGGGAATTCATGTTCTTTGGTATTCGTCAGCACCGGATGGCCAGTTAATGCAGACGGTGATGAAAGGAGGGAGGAAAAGATGTCATGCTGGGTAGGTAACATTTGGTAGTCCTCGAGTGGAGGAACAATAGGCATTTGACTAGCCGTCATCGAGTCCGAGGCAAAAGGATCAAATGAAGTGGGAGGATTCGTCGCTTGATCGGAAACATTATAGTGACTTGGAGGCAGGGTAGGAGGGGAATAATAAGTGTATGCGGGAGCCATTGGGTGATTACTAGGTGGTGTGTGGATTGGAAATGTATATGTAGCAGGGAGAGGCGCGGGGACGGATGGCATGGATGTAGGAAAGTACGTTGTTCCATTCACTTCATATGCACCTAATGGAAGGCTGGTCTGAGCTCCGCTCGGTGGAGCGGCTTGTGCTTGAGGCGAGGGATTCGTATTATGCGGGATGATCGAAGATGGGGCTGCAGTAGCGAGGCCAGATATAGTGGCCGCTGCGGGCACAGTGACATAGTACGGCCAAGTGTAGTTGGGCCAATACACGGGTTGGTCTGAAAGGTCATTGAGAATGGAAGCACTCGTGTGCGGGTAAAGTGAGGACGAACATAATCGCGCCAGCTCAGCTTCAGCATATCGAGAAGGCTCCCGGTATTCATGACTTTCAGTCAGCAGAGATGACGGCTGTGCACTCATCGGAACGCCACTGCTGATGGTTCGCTCTTCTTCTCCGTGTGCATTCGTTTCAAATGGGGGTACGTGTTCCGCCTTCTGAATACCCACGGAAGGCAATGCAGCCACGTCATGGTGACTAATAGCGATAATTTAGATCCTTTACACATTCATATTTGTGAAAGGGCGTACAATCTGCACTGAGCACCGACCGGACACCAGCCCTTGGTCCGAATAAAATGTCTACACGGGTACTTCTGGCGTTTGGTGAATGGCCTCGTCTGTGGCATTTGTCCCAAAGAGTCGGACGTGGAGAGTAGGAGTGAGGCTGCCGGTGATGGGCCTTCATCGACGAACTGCGGTCCCTGGGATGGCGGTGGCGATTGCCAGAGTATCCCGTTTTGAATTCCTCGTTGGTGTGCAAGAAAGGGGTGAAGGAAGCTGCACCTTTGGCCGAAAGGGCAGTCTCCGTTGACGAAGTTACGACACAATTTTGCTTCCAGGGGTAATCAGGTCCTTTCTCTCTTTGGGACGACCAGTCAAACTTACTGCGATACTTTGGATGGCGTAGCGGCAACATGCCCAAGACGTGTAAAACGATGGTCTGAGGGAGATGCGCAGGTCACGGGGGACGAGCCACGGGTCGTTTCGGGGAAAAAGAGAAAGAATAGGTGATGCATCTGTGACGGACGACGAACGCCTTTTAAGAGATGCAGATGTGGTCTACACGTGTATGGCACGCGATTATCCCGTCCACCCGATGGCAAGCGTTGAAGGGACCAAAGCGGTTGAATCTAGACAGTGGCGACTTGGACAAGGTCGACGTTGAACGCTTCCCTGGTGTCCAAACATTCCCCGAGCGCGCGGAGATCATACCTACGACGCAGAACCGTGTTACATAATTCCTCCTTGACAACGTTCCCTCCATCGTATGTAAGGCGCGAGGGCGCTGTAACATGGCCTCTGGCTTTGATTTCCCCATCAATCAACTCGGGTATCCGGTGGGAACATGCACAGTGACCATGCGAGGGGCTTACTACCACCGGTCCCACCAGTGGCAGAACAATCTGCATGGCACACAAATGTGGCCGCCAGGACCATCCGCTTGAAAGATACGTCACGGCGATATTTGAATGGCAGCTCCCAGGCTCTCATACAAGGTCTTATAGTCATTAGATCCGGTCACATGAGTCAATGATTTTCACAAGGTAGCATCGTGGACTGATGCGAACCTTGCGAATATAAATTTGGAGCAGGGGGATACAGCGGTCCTGATACTACAGGCCGATAACACAACCAACCAAGCAAAGGAGTGGATAGCAGCACCACGAGGTGGCAAATGCAGTTGTCTGTGGTTATACGATTAATTGTTGCGACCGTACCTATGGAATAGAGAGCGATACAAGGCTGCGCTGGTCGGACCCACATCAACATTCAATACATCCCGTAACAAGGCTTTGTATATCAGAGCCTCCTCAGGCATGATTACGAATACCGAGAAGCAACCAGCGCACATAAAGAATCTATAGAGGCAGTGCCATCGTCTGAGGTATCAGAGAGGCACTGTGACCCCCTGGATCGACCATGTGATGTGGCCGTTTTCGTGCTGGTAAACCTGTGACATCCTGAAGGACTGGGCACCTCAAAAAGTTGGATTATCCCCTTCGTCCATGAGGACGCAGATACATACTGTGAAGATCAGCCTGACCACCCTGCTCCCAGCTCCGCGAGTGCTTGCGCTCTGGCTTGAAGGAGTCGCTTGATGAGCGAATCTACTCAGTAAATTTGGGTCCAAGGGGCTGGTAGAGAAATTTCCTTACCTCAGATTGAGGAATAGCCTCCAGGGCACCAGCATACGAATTCGATACATCCGGTTGCCGCCAATCAAGAGGCCTTGGACTATTGTGGGTCATCATATCAACCGACGGCCTACGCTCCGCAAGATGGTGTGATGAATACTGCCAAGTCATAGAGTTAACCGGCCCCTCCCATGCGACGAATGCCTAATCTTACGTCCTGCTGATTGTGTTGCGGATGCTGTGTATGTTGGGAATTCCCAACATCCTCATGAGTCAAGGATGAATGTCGCGGGTATTCTTTGTCGTGATCGTGTGAGAACCACGGAAGGGGGGGGTCCGAATGCCCGTCGTACGTACCGACCGTTGTCTGTGTTCGTGAGAGGAGTGCGGACACTGATTAAGCCAGTCAGAGACCTGTTCTCGTACCCTTGGCCCGCAGCGCTTACTCAATTCATCACGGTGTTGTTCAGCAATAGCAACCTCCCGCCTCGCACGAGCTTCAGCTTCCAGACATGCAGTATACCGCTGGAATGTGTCTTGCGTCTGCGATTGCGCTCGGGATAGTGTTGCTCTAGAATCCTGCAGGAATTGGCCTTGCAGTGCAGTCAGATCGCGTTGTCGCGCCGCCATACCACCATGTATCAACTATCCTCTCACCTGATGCTCGCGCCTCTTGTATCAGCTGTTCATACGTCGCTGTGGAAGGCGATGATGGGGGTCTGATGAGATGAGGACGGTGCGATGTCCCTGGTGAATGCGCGTAATTAGGACTTGAGACACTGGAAGCGTTCTCTGGGTGGCATATTTTGTGATTCACTAAATATAGATAGATGACAAGGATATGAGGCATACCTGGCTGGAGGCGTGCCATCTGGTCGACTAAACCAGGAGGAGGGTATCCCGGGTCAGAAAGTTCGGGTGTGGTCATTTCCATTGAGTCGTCTACGTGTGGAGGCTGCCCACTTGCCCCGAGGTGGCGAAGACGGGGGTTGTGGGGGATGCCCGCATTGTATCGCTCGATGAATTTTCGGAGGAAAGTCAGTTCGATATCATCAGGCATGATATATGGAGGGCCCTGGATGTCGCCTTTTTGCATGAGCACCTCGAGATGGGACATGGTTTTGTCCTTGAGCTGCTGCAACCACTCGTGCAGCTCCATATGATCCTGGTCTGCACGAGCATCACTGCATCAAAGATCGAAGGAAGCATTTCGCGTCAATGACAGGATCCATGCGAACAAGGGAAAAGGCGTAGTTACTAACTAATCCTGGCGTCTCCGTGCCTTTCTCCAATAGGTTTTCGTGAGTTTGAGGGCACGATTTACCTCGTTATCGAGGGTGCGATACCATTCGCTCGAGCGTCGATTCAACTTGACGCAGAGAACTCCGGGCTGCACTCGTAGCTGCAGCACGCAGCGTCCCTCGTGGTCAGGAGGTCCCAGTGCACCCTTCTGACCTTGATTACCACGAGTAGCACCTCTCGAGACATTGCCTAACTCTGGCCAAGGAAGGTCGTCCGGTGTTTGCATCGGCGGCGCTAAGTCTGCACAGTCGGATTCGTGAGCTTGCGGTTACAAGCGGGGCACTGGCAATAGAGGGTACAGCCAAGGTCCTCAAAGGCACTACAGAGTTGCGGAGATGTCAAGGAGGATAATAACGGTAGGGGTGGAGTTAAAACTCCTGTAAGATAATCACCCGACGTTCTTATAACCGGCATTGTACAAGGTGCAATCGGTCTGACTGCCCTCGCCTTAGCGATGCCGCATTCTCTAGGGCACTGCCTCCAAATTAAGACCCCCCTGGACGGGATGACATGCCAACATACTCGTGGGCCCCCTTACCCCCCTTGCGGATGGATCTCCTGACACCCTGTTTGACAGCGACTGGGGAATGTCGTTATAAGACTGGGCAAGGTCCTGGATTGTCGGTGTAAGGCTGAAAATGGACAACTCTCACGTTTATATATCACTTAAAACATTGATCGCTCACGGGTGGAAATGCACTAATTGACATTGTCCATCACTATTCTTGTATCGGTACAAGCGCAGTATTGAGTATTTTTGTACATGGATGTGAGTCTTGACCCATAACTCCGGTCGTCGTGATGTGAATGAAGTCAAGTTTCATTGACAGGAATGGACTCATTTCCGACGAGGGTTCGTGCTTTGTACAGCCGTTCGGTGCCATTCGGGGGTGGGAGCCTTGCCTCGCCGTCACGCCGAAAAATCAACGCCCTGCGCCAGAGGTGCAGCGTCCGAAAAATTTATAGTGCATGCACTCCAGCGCACATATTGTTTCCATGCATCACCGCCTGACTCGCGGCCCCTGAAAAGATCGTGGGCCTCAGTCCACGGTTAATCGAACTGGCGGTTAAACTTACCACCCGGTGCTCTGCAGAAGACGAGAATTAGAGGGTAAGGAATGCTTTCAATTAAACTACTGACCTTGTTGCCTCCAAAGGCAGCACCAATCTCAGCTCCACTGGTGCCAACGTTGACCTGAATACAAGGGTCAGAAAACTACACCCCCGCATTCATATCATAAAACAAACATTTACGATCCCGGTGTCGGAACCTTCTGGACCAATCCATCTCCCAAGATTACGGATATCCCGTGTCCATAAGCTGCTGGAAAGCCCCTGCGGAACGGCATTATTCCAGCTAATCGCCTCCTCCAGTTCGTCGAAAATGCCGACATTCAGCACGGGGGCAAACGTCTCTGTATTCCAAATAGCATCCGCCGGATTAACGGATTTGGGAATCGCGATCGTAGGCTGTACAAAGTTCCCTTGGCGAAGGTCATCCTGGTCATAACGCTGTCCACCTGTCAATATCTGTGCATCCCTCTTTCGGAGTCCGTCAACAGCGCCTAAATATATTCCAACTGCGGCGCTGGTGTGCAAGGGGCCGAGAAGTGTACTTTCGACGAGTGGATCTCCAACCCTCAGAGTAGCATAAAGCTTCTGGAGTGCATCGAGGAAACGCGGGGCAATATCTCGATGAAGAAATAGTCTCCTTGTCGACGTGCACCGTTGCCCTGCAGTGCCTACGGCACCGAAAAAGACCGCAGGTACAGCCATGGACAAATCGGCATCAGGCATGATGATCGAAGCTATTTGAAAGTTGTGAGCAAACCAGGTATCTCGGATCAGCCGTGATGGACCCAAAATTCCTACCATTATTTCCTCCCAGCTCTAGGATTGTTTTTCCAAAACGAGATTGAACAGCCTTGCCGACTATGCGTCCTACAGCTTCGCTACCAGTGAATGACACTAGAAACGACATGGTAAGTGTCGGGGTGAGGAGGGGACGAATATCTAACCTAATGGGATATCTGTATCATTTACAATAGCCTCACCGAGGTCTTTGCCTCCGGTAACGAGGGTGGACGCAGCACCCGGGATCCCATTGCGTTCTAATACGTCAGCAACTATCTTTGTCACGGCAATAGCACACAGGGGGGTAGTTGGGGAAGGCTTCCAGACGTTGGCATTTCCGGCGGCAAAAGACAACGAGAAGTTCCTGGGCGAAAAGGGTGGTCAGATCCGACAGTACATGCAGTGGGTAGGGATGTTGTCACCATCCATAGACTGCGACAGGGAAATTGAAAGCAGTCAAAACGCCGACGACACCGAGAGGATTTGGCACTGTACATAAAGGGGATTAACACAGACGTGCTAGGAGGGGGCCACAGAGAGTGGACTCACCTTCCAGAATGGTGTGGCCCTGGCGCTCTGATGCCACGACCCTGCCATTCATCATTCGTGATAAGCCGACTGCGTAGTCACACTAGTGCAGAACCGGGTGGTTTAGTGCAATGTGGAATTGACCAGCTGTTCCACCGTACAATATCTACGAATTCTTGTACCTCGCCGATACCCTCTGTCTTGATCTTGCCCATCTCAAGGGATACGAGTGCACCGAGTGCATTCCGCTAAAAGAGCCGGAGTGGTCAGCAGCGAAGCCCATACCGGTCGACACGCTCACTTTGGCCGCGAGTGCTTCCCGAAGCTGTCTCAGGACATTACCACGCTGCGGAGCAGGCAACCTCCTGAGAAACGTGGAGGCTTCTTTGGACTTATCTAAGGCTTCGCGCAGCTCGCGTGGTGATGCCTACTCCTGTATCAGGCTGGTTGTGGTGATACTGCGATGGAGAGGACATACCGACCGGACACGTGCGAGGACCTGACCCGTGGTTGGACAGATGCTCTCGAGAACGTCGCCGGTTCCGCCCCATCTTCCGTCATACACACCTGGGATCTCTGTGGTGAGGGGTATGTCCAGGTCACCGAGAACGGTGGAGGCTCTTGTCGACAAGTGTCGGACGGTAGACCTGCTGAGAGAGACGTGTCGTGGCAGCATGAACTTGGTGGAGTGCATGATCCGGGACCTCATGCATTGGGCACAGCCACGCGGCCATCATCCGGCCCTTTCCCGCGCCCACCGCACCCGACGTGACGTGGATTCATTATTCCGTTTGGCTGCCTGGAAAAAGACTGAATTTTGTTTTCGCTGTGTCCGGGGTCTGCCAGGTCCCTTACGGATCTGATCTTTGTTGCGATGCTGCTGCTGACAGGGGCACCCTGGCGTGGAAAGCGCAGAATACGATCATCCCAGGCTTGCCTCTCACCCTCGTGGTCCCTGCCGGACAGAGATATTCCCCTCGGATATCCATGGCCAGCATGGCAACTCGCACAACGGTGGCGAGCTTATGTGACGGGAAAAAAGAAGAGAAAAATGGAACGGAATAGTGGGGTGAGATGACCGTGGGCAACAGCGTCAGTCCTCTCTTGCCGCCGCCCCTTTTCTGTTGTGGGCGCATCAAACTTGTCTGATTCCTCCCCTAGCTCAGCCTCCATTACAAAATCGCATGATTCGGCTGTGCCTCGTTCTGACTTTTTCCACCGCCGGTCAATGGCTCTCACACCTACCGCGGCTTTCCGTTTTTTCGTACTCCAATCAGCCAAGTTGGTAGGGAGACAAGGCTTACGTTTTGGCTCGACGAACTCCTCATCGCAAGTCCCTCTAGAGGCGGCAGGAACACGCATACATCCCATGAGAAAGGCCCACACCGTGTCGACGTCTATCCAAATCAGTTACCCCAGTGAGGATGCGTCATTGTGATGCAGTGTCAGTCATATTACTGGATATTGCATTCACAGTTGGGAAGGCATCATGGAAAGCGACCCAACTAGCTCGCGGATGGGTGGGAACTTGAGGTGCTAAGCCATCAGTTTTCCATGATCAAGGTACGCGTGTGGAGCACAGTTCTATATGCAATAAACTTCTACCGAGGTCTTCCCTCGACAGCACATGTCCAAGAATGGGTCCGTCACTTCTCTGAGCTGCCCTATTTATGACTTTGAGTGCCATGTCAAACTGGGTGAAAACCACTCGATGTAGATCGGGATCAAGAGTGGGAACAAGCTAGAACTCGCACTCCTTGTTTTGTACGGCTAGTATGATCCATGAGGTGCGCATGAAAATTCGATCTAGATTCCACAGTAGACCCAAACCGAGTAGGGCATACACCTCATCTCTACAGGCCAGAGAAAAAGGACGGTTCAGCGTCAAGCTCATTTCGCCCCTTCATTTTCTTCCCCGCCAATGAGTCTTTTGCTCCCCTTCTTTTCCTTTTCTTCTCCGTGTGCGTGTCAGACTCGGAATCCTGTGATTCAGTCCCAGGCTCAATTTTCAACGCCTCACAGGCACCGTCAGAGTGTGCCTGGTCGTCGATGGTGGTGTCATCCTTGTCTGGACGAGTTTCTCCGTTGGCAGGAGTAAGCGCGCCGAGTTTCTGCTCGTCATCGCTATCTTCGTCCTCGAAGATATCTTTGAGGTCTGTCATCTTCAGCACATCTTCGTGCCCCGCACTGCCTACCCATCTTCCGTCACCGTTTTGGTCAACCACAATCCTTTCGATGGGGAATAACCCGTGATCGGCAATGACACCAATGAGCTTAGTAGGAAATAGCTGCACTGCACGCAGGAGACCATCTGATGATCCTGTAAGAATAGTGGAGTGGGAAGACGGATATGAAGATGGCAAAGCACAGAGTGCATCAATGGATTGTGGGTGTCTAAACAAGCTGAGATGAGAGACTTTACACAATTCCCAACGTGATGACCTACCCGGGTACTCGGTCAACACAATCACCCCATCCTTGACTACGATTGAATATCGAAAGGATCCCTAGTTGAGTACCGACGACGACTTTTGTCTCACTGCAAGTCCCAAGACAATTCCACAAACCCAGCACAGCGACCGAAAGAGGGGCTTACTTTCTTATGGCAATGATGGACAGCAACTCGTCGTCCTGATCTTCGGACCGTGCGAGCGGCTCTGACTTCTTTCCACGTACATCCATCACTGACAATGTGCCATCTGCGCTGTTTGTTCGGAGAACAGGGGAACAGTAAGTGGAACGTAGTTTTCTTGGGATAAATAACTACCTAGTCGATACGAGTTGTTTTTTGTCGCCGAGCCATAAAAAATCGGAGATGAAATCGAAGTGGTGGGTATACCGACGTACTTCCTGCGGTCTTCGCGGGTCCCAAAGCTAGGGTGATACACACGTATGGGCGGGGGCCGCTCATGTAGAAGAAGACGAACCTTGATCACCCCATCATCATCGCCAGTGCAAAACATGTTTGGGAGGAGATATTTAACACGGTTCACAGCTGAGCTACTCGGCCACTGAAAACGTAAGGGATGACCGAGTAGTTTCGAAGATGGGGAACTTACTCATGCGCTTCTTTGCGGGTGTCAAGAATCGCGGCCGTGGTCGTATCAATGGTGCTAGGTATGTCAGGATTGGCAACGTTGGGTTGAGGGACAACGTACAAGATAGACTTGGCTTTTCCTGCGGAAAAAAGATGGGTCCCATCCTGGTTGGTAGTGAGACACCGACAGGAACGTCTGGAGGGCCTGAGCGAGAAAGCCTGGTGGTATTGACCTTGTTCGTCGTATTGGAACGCCTTGACCGAGCCGTTCAGGAGGCCGGTGTACACGATTGGGTTGTGTGGATGAAAGGCGAGGTCAAATATCTGCGAACCGACGGGGATGTCTGGCATTATTGTCGAGCAAGTGTAGCCAGCTTGGCAGGTCGTCTGGCTGTGGGGGTTGCCGAGTGCGCAGCCGACGTGCGACCGCCGCTTTCTTGCCACCTCCATGGACGTCTCTTGACCGATGCGACCCATCTTTTTGTACCTGCTCTTCTTCTTCTTCCTTACCCTCGTCCTCGCTCACACCGCTGTCCACCGTGACGCCCTCTCCACAAGACGCCACAAGTTGCCCAATGGCGCCCGTGCCTGGACACGCGCTCCTTCGAAACACACGCTTGGTGACGACGCTGAAGGCATAAAGCTCATCGACATTGTCCTAGTCGCATCCATCGACGGGAGTTTCCATGCCCTCAATCGTACATCCGGTCAACGGCTGTGGTCCATGTCCGCCGCAGCCAGCGATATCCCTTCCAGTCTCGCCCCCCTCGTCCGCACTAAGCACGCTACCATTGACCACGACCTCACTGACGATGACACTCACCAAGAACTCTACATCATTGAACCCCAGACCGGTGACATATATGTCATGACAACTCCTACCAGCCCATTGCAACCCCTCTCCGTGTCCATGTCGCAGCTCGTCGAATTGTCCCCCTTCAAATTCGACAGAGAAGACGACGACCGTGTGTTCGTCGGAAAGAAAGAGACCTCACTCCTGTCCATCGAACTGGAGACCGGTAGGGTCAAGACAATTAATGCCGAATGTCCCTGGAATCCCTTCGAGGATCTCGCTCAAAAGGACGAGATCGACTTGGACGAACTCGAGGATTATCCATCAGGGAACGACGAGCCCATTGCCACGGAGGTCTTTGTTGGTCGTACAGGTAAGCCCTTCAAACGGTCTGAATGGTTCCGTTTCAGAACAGCGTCGAAAAGATTATCACGTCGCCATCTACAATCGCTCTCCGTCTGGGCGCATGGTTCCCGTTCACAATCTCTCTTTTTCTTCTTATGGTCCCAATATGCAGGACAGTGCCGTCCAAGCTACTTATCGGCACACTCCGGACGGCATCTACATCGAATCCCTACCCAATGGTCAAGTCATGTCATTCAAAGCACGGGGCAGCGACTCAGCACCATACATGCGCCAAGAATCTCAAATCTTGTGGGCTCTCACTTTTGACAGTCCAATGTAGGTCGTCCCTTGTTACCATGTTACGACGGGTCCCTGATTACGGTGTCCCTCCGTAGCGTGGCAGTCTTCGATGTTCTCTCAAGTTCTAGACGGTCGGAGCCTTTTGTGCTCATGCAACCTCGTCCAGCAATCTCAGATGTTCTCCAAGGCTTCGATGAGCCCTCTTCAGCGCCAATTTACGATCCAGATACTGCCTATGTTGGTCTCGTGGAGGAAACGGGATCCCTGTTCGTCATGGGTAATGACCACTTCCCCTTGATCGCTTTCGGGGATACCGAGTACAGCATTAATTCCCGTGCTATCGACCCGCCACCATCTGCTGTCTCCCGCACGGACGATACAGTCGATATCATTACCAGGCGCCGCAAGCTCAGAGAATTGTGTGCTGACTCACCGTTTGACACGCGATGCCTGACTGGAAAGCGTCGCTTAGATGCGTCCTCCCTCAATTCGAGGCAGCTCCCTGGTGTCCCTTCAGCTGAACTCTCACCCGAGATTGACTTGGCCCGGAACAACATTGTCGATTCAGCGGATTCCCACCCAGTTATCCGTGATACCACTAATAATCTAACTACAGCCATACCTCCTTGGATGTCTATTGTGAATGTCACGAGGGAAAGTTTCAAATCGTCTGCCGCCCTTGGTACCGTCCTCTTGGCGATGGTCTTTGGTTCGGCTTGGCTACTCAGAGACACGCTTTCTCGCGAAAAACTGTTCTCGTGGATCCCTCGCTTCGCACACGAGATCCAAAGCACGTCAATTTCAACCTCTGTTACTTCTCAACCTCCCGCTATGGAAGTGCCACCAACATCCCCCTCGGCGCTCGACGGGAAAAGCCGTGATGCAACAATCCTTCCACCATTACCATTAGACGTCGGGACATCTCCCCTCATTCGTGTACCTGATTCACCGGGTCCTGCAGCCCACCTGACGGCCTCGCTAGAAGTGTCGAACGAGATCCTAGAGCCACCTGGGGTATCTGCCCCTGATGACGTCGAAGAGAGCGAACGGGAAGGGGACGTAGCTGGTGTAACGCCGAAAAAGCGGAAGGTTCACAGACGACGAAGAGGCAAGAAGGGCAAGGGAAACAGTTCATTGGCTAATGGTGCCGTCGATGAAACTGAGGGAGAGAAAGACCCTGAGGGTGTCACAGAATCGAAAGAAACAGATGATGGGAGTACGGGTGAGGAAAACCCAAATCATTCCGGTGCAGCGACGTTGGTAGTTCAGTCGACGCCCCAGTCCACTGCATCTTCACTTGTTGTATCCGATACAGTTCTCGGTGAGCTTGCGTGACTTCGTTCTTTTTCGCCGACTGATGTATGTTCTCCAGGGTTTGGCTCGCACGGAACAGTGGTGTACCAAGGTTCTCTCCAAGGGCGTGCAGTCGCCGTCAAGCGCCTCCTTCAGGACTTTGTCACGCTTGCTGCTCGCGAGGTTAGCATTCTGCAAGAGTCAGACGATCATCCCAACGTCATCCGTTATTACTACCAAGAATCCCAGGGTAACTTTCTCTATATCGCTCTCGAATTGTGTCCCGCTTCCCTTGCGGACATCATCGAGTCCCCGGACCAGCACCAGGAAATCGTTGCGACCTTTGATCCCAAACGAGCACTTCGGCAGGTTACATCGGGGTTGCGTCATCTTCACTCCCTCAAAATTATACATCGCGATATCAAACCTCACAATATCCTCATCTCGGGTCCTAAAAACGGTGCGACTGGGAAGGATGGCGGGAGGAAAATGTTGATATCTGACTTCGGGCTTTGTAAAAAGCTTGAGGTCGATCAGACAAGCTTCCTACCAACCGCACATGGCGCACAGGCTGCTGGTACGGTCGGTTGGAGAGCTCCTGAGATTCTACGTGGCGATGTTAAGCTTGATGAATCACTGAATGATGAGGGGTCACAATCATCCACAGACAGTACAAGTACTGTGGTCAACGGGAGTTCATCCATTCCCAGAACAACGGCACGATTAACGAAAACTGTTGACATTTTTGCCTTGGGCTGTCTCTTCTACTACGTTCTTACGAACGGGTCACATCCATTTGGGGGCAGATTCGAACGAGAGGTGAATATCATCAAAAACGTAAAATTTCTAGACGGTTTAGAACGATTTGGGGAGGAGGGCTCGGAAGCTGTTGACCTGATAGAAAAGATGCTTGATCCAGAGGCTTCTCGTCGGCAAGTTGAACCCCCGTGCTTTTTCTGCTCTCGTTTCTAACTTGAGTCTTTCCTCGGTTCGTCTTACACAGGCCCGACACTACGTCCTGTCTTATACATCCCTTCTTCTGGGATGCAGCACGCCGATTAAATTTCCTCCAAGATGCATCCGATCGCTTTGAAATCATGTGTCGAGATCCTCGGGACCACATTCTCGTCGTGCTCGATACCGGTGCATTTGATGTAGTGGGACATGACTGGCATACAAGGCTCGACAAAGTGTTTATTGAAAACTTGGGCAAATTCCGCAAATATGACGGAAAGAGCGTTCAAGATTTGCTAAGAGCCTTGAGGAACAAGGTGAGTTTTTGTGCGCCTCACCCATTCTTTCAGGATTTCTTATGTCGGCGTGGCGCAGAAACATCATTACCAAGACCTTCCTGACCACGTGAAGCGCACGTTGGGACGGATGCCTGAAGGCTTCCTAAGCTACTTCACAAAACGATTTCCGCGGTTGTTCATGCACGTTCATGGCGTCATATCCAACACATATCTCCACACGGAGCCCGTGTTCAGGGCATACTTTGAGTTGGATGAGTTATGACCGATGCTTTCTGGCATCTATTTTCTCCGTATAACCCCGGATCCATCCGGACGTACGATGCACAGGGTCCATCTTTACTCTGCCACGTCGTATGTCCCCCGTTGCATAGTGATTTCCTCGACCCGTACCCTCATCCTATCTCATATGTATGTATACTATATCAGACGTTCGATATTTGTCCGCCTTCGTCACTAACACGAGATATCCACATGATCTACCTCTGCACTGACACTATCGGCGCCCTCCCTCTTTTTCTTCCTAATTTATCATACCATAACCATGTCAGCAACCTTGGATATGTATTTGTACGCTATCCAGCTTCTTTTCCTGTTTTCTCACTAAGCCTTGAGTATTGCGCGAGGTAATGAATGCAGCCGAGGGTGCGAATGATTTTGGTCCCGATGTAAGGCTACAAAAGCAAGAGCCCTCCAGGACACAAAGACGACTGTAGTAATGTATGACACAGCATGGTGGCCATCGCAAAAATCGAAAGTTTAAAAGGGCATCTGTAGCACAAAACTTCTGGATCACTATGCCTGCTTCCGCTGCAAACTCTTGGGTAGCGCTTTCTTCCACGGCAGGAAATCCCGTCCCTGCATATATGGACGCAATACTTCAGGTATCACTAGACCCTGTAGGGCGGCGTCCCAGATATGTCAGCACAAACAAAGAAGGGCCGGAGGAAGGGGGAGCAACATACGTCAGGTGTCTGATAGTTCTCGACGAGACAGCACAGCGCGCGTTCGGTGGCGCACATAGTCCCGTTGAGCATATGTACGTACACTTTGCGTTGCTGATCTTTTGATTTAAGACCACAGCGGACTTCAAGCCGTCGGCTCTCTGTTAAAGGTATTTTTCATTAAAACGACTCTCTTCGCCCACGAGGAAAGGCGAAGGGGATGATGCGTCAGACGAAGAGGAAAAAGGCGCACGATAGTCGGTACAGTTCGAACACGACACCAACTCCTTGTAGGCCCCCTGGAACGGGAACCACGCTTCCAAATCACACTTTTTCGACGCAGCAAGATTCAATGCCCCACTGACAATCGCGACGACGCGATAGGGTAGTCCAAGGCTCTGATAAAATGCCTCGCCGTTTGCCAACATGGCATCGAACGCATTCCAGCTTTCCTCGGGTGCCGTGACGACGAATTGTTCTACCTTTTCAAACTGATGAACGCGAAAGATACCCCACATATCACGTCCGGCTGAGCCTGCCTCTTTTCGGAAACAGGTCGAGTAGCCGGCGTAGTAAATCGGGAGCTGAGTTTTGGGGTCTTCGAACCATTCGTCGGCGTGGTAGGCCGAGATGGGCTGTTCCGAGGTGGCGATAAGATACTTCTCGTCTTCATCAGCGATGACCTGTATGTGTGACAGAATTGAGTCGGATGGTTCGCTTGGAATCGGGCTGACAAGATGGAAGACCGTACCTTGTAGAGTTCTTCGTCGAATTGGCTGAGCTGGGCCGTTTTGCTCATGACGTCTTTGTTAAGCATGAATGGTGGTTGGATCCTTTTGTAGTTTCGTTTCCGGAGGAAGTCAAGAGCGTAGGAAATGAGCGCTTGGTTAAGATCGAGGCCGTCATCGATGAGGAAGTAACCTCTGTGGCCGACTATCTTGGCGCCTGAGAATGTCAGGCCGAGCGATGAAGTCGGAATGTAGGTGTAAGCCTACCTCGTTCGAGATCCATGGCATCTAGGCGGAGAAGGACCTCATGATGTGGCATGATGCCAGTCTTTTTTTCTACTTGACCGTTGGGGCCGTCGGGATGCCAGGTCCGTAGTGTCAGATTGTCGTCCTGTCGTATGTATTAGAGCGGTGCACTACCAGTAGATCAAAACACGCACTTCCGTCAAGCTGACTGGAACGTCTTTGGCTACCATGTTTCCAACGTTGCTCGCCTTTTGGCGCATGAGCAATTCATAGTCACGGGTCTCTTTTCGCTTGGCTTCTACTTGGGCATCAAGCGCTTTCTTCTGTGCGACAAGATCATCCGTGGGTTCCTTTGCCTAGCGAGATTCGCAGTGAGATGAAGGTTCAATGGGATGCATACATGCCTTTTTCTTGGCTCCGATCTCTTTCTGGACCGCGTTTACTTGTTTGTTGAGGCCGTTGAGTTCATAGTCCTCTAAACGCAACTGTGAGCATACGACACGACTGATATTTGATCTGGATGACCCAGCGGGCCATAGAGGGACATAGATACGTACTCTTGACCCACTCGGTGTACATCTCGATGACTTGATCGACCAACTCTACCGGCTCGCCGCGTTTGCGCTGGGATTCGCGGATCTCCTCTGCATTTCCCCCCTTGCTGTCTATGAAACTGGTCACGTCGAGCGTCATGGTACGTGGAGATGGCGAGTATCCGTGCTGAGATGGTACTGTCTTGTCGTCGCGTTTTTATCTCTGCAACACGGAGTCATCATGCATCAGTGAATGTGTATTACATAATCAATCCTGTGCGTGTCTTGCCCGGTTTATTTTGAAGCTACGGATCGATTCACTCGCACCCAAGGATACGCGAAAGCTGCTTGAATAGTCGCTCGTTCTTGTTCCTTTTCTTTTGGTCGACCAACTTGTGAACAATAAAATGGACGGATCAGGGGATTGAGTTGTGAGCAAACAACAGTAAATAATAATGCATCAGCGCGTCTGGACGCGAACGCGCATATCGACGCTCCTTTTGCACATACGACGTCTTCCCTCCGTATCTATCTTGTTGTTCATGTTCCAGTTCTTACGACGTGTCTCTGGCTCACTACTTCCTCGTCCTGACCGTCCATGGAGGGGTGATGGTGAGTGGCCGCGAACACTCGGTTACTTGCCGCTTCCCTGACGCTGACCCAACGTTCACCTTTTCGACTGATCTGGTTGTCCCAGCCACATCCCACGCTCCAACGATAGGATGCAAGCGTAGGCACAGCGTCATAGAACAAGATGGCGACGATCCTGCCTTCACAGCAAAAAAGACAAAAAGCGATCCCGTCAAGCCAGATGCCGAACCTGAATCCGCTTCGGAGGGAGAGAGTCCCAGGGAAGATACTGTTTCCCCTGTCGAAGCCCAGAAAGTAAAGGAGATTACAGGAGGTGTCGAGAAGGTTGACCTCGGAAATGAGGACGAGGTAGAGGATGTGTCATCCATACAACCTGAAGGCGTTCCCCTCCCCGATTCGCCATCTGGATCGCCTGAACCAGAGCACGAGGTACCAGGGCCAGCTAAATCGGATGCAGCCCAGGAGGACACAGACGATGAGAACTCCTCCGCGCTCGAGGATGATGTGGAAGAGGAAGCCGAAGCAGAACCTGTCACAGCGAACTCTGACGCCTCGGCAGAGATCCCACCTGTGACAGCCGAGTCGGGGGCTCAGGACGTTCCAGAAATCTTGGAGGTCAAGGCATAATGCTTGACGGTCTTTGCTTGGATACGGGCTGGATATTGGTGTGTAGGTTGAGCCTACGCTGTAAACTGACACGACTTGGCTCGCTATACGCAGACGACTTACGATACACATACCCGGCTTTCTTTATATATAGCTAACTCGACTACCGCATTCCTTACCTGGCCATTTATCTGAACTAGTCGATATATTAATGAATTGTATAGCTGTCTGCCACGGCGTGAACGGTGTGGTGAACGTTTGAAGCCATACCGCCACCAAGTTGTCCTCAATGTTCTCCAACATCCTTTCCAGCGATAAACCTGGTCTCATGCGATACGATATCATCAAGTAAATTGACTCGCCATCCAAATCTCAGCCTGGAGGACTACACGAGGCCCCAATGTGCAATGCCACGGCTGTGCAACATCGTGTCAGAACACCCCCTCGCTTCTCCTTCACTCGAAGTGTCATGACGAACGATGCAGAAAATTGACCGCGATTGTCGCGACGTTCTCTCAGGTTTATTCCATACCTACGACGCCAGTTACTTCTAGCTTTTGTCTTACATGGGTTTGTCTCTATTTCCAGGTCCCTTCCAACTACCAGAACGAGAGACTGGTGTCTGCCGGACATGCGCATGCAGCGTGTTCCCTTCACCATCATATTGCATTCATTCTTGGCCAGCCGCACATGCCAGCATCCTTGCTCGTATGGGGTCCGCTCCTGTCCTTGCAGTGTTTGCTAGCCGTCCACATGCCTAGCTCAGACGTGGTTTGTCCATTCACGCATTCACTGATCTCCGATACACCCCGATTCCTCGTGAAACACCGGCGTGTCTCTGTCGACTATTGCTGCATGCATATAACGGACGTTTCCCTCTTGCACGCTGTTCCATTCCTCCCACGATTCCATTTTGTTCCGACCCTTCTCCCACCTGGTGATTTGCATCGCAAGCTCGTTCTCTTGGTGGGACAACGTACTGCTAACATCGACCACCAGACAGTGATACCACTGTTCACCCAAACTCCCCGCCACGATCGACAGCCGTTGTGCTAGTGGGTCCAGAGCCCAGATTGTAAAGTGAGTCTGATTCTATCTGCCATTCCCCAAATCTGTCCGCATCAGCTGCGGTGGGTAGGGGTATGAAGAGATGTCTTCGTTTAATCGCCGTATACAGTTATACACACCCGTAGCTGTACAACATGCGTCGTTTGTTGGGCTTAAAGAGCTCTACGGACGCACCCTCCTTCAGCACGAAAGGCAAGGAGCGTCAGCAAGATTCCGCCATTTCGTCCGTTTCCTTGTCTTCGCGCACACCTATGCAGGTCCATGTCGACACTGAGATTCACTCCACACCCGACCTTCAGGGGTCTCGCCTCCTCGCAAGCACGACGGAGCCGCCGTCCCTGTCGCCCGCATCCTCCGACTCACGACCCCTTCCCCCTGAGATCCGCGTTCCGACCCATCCGTACCCGTATTGGCAGGGCTACACCCACACCCCGTCTTCATCCTCGCAAAGCAGTCTGGATTCGCCGATGACACCCTCGCATGTGTCATGGCTGAGTCCAGCGATTGTTCCGGAATATCCCGACGTCCCTAGCAATGGTAGTAGCAGCAACCTTGGTCCAACCAGTTCCGCGTTCGTTCCCCAGCCTCAAGCGGGGCCATCAGCACCATCCCTCACTCAAGGGAGATCATCTCCCAGTCCTCACTTCCCACCCCCTCCGTCGACAAACCCACCCCCCAATATCTCTAGTCGACCTAAACTCGTCCACCCCACAAAGAGCACGCATTCCCTCCGCGTGCCCGTTCAAGAATTTTTCAACCAACAGCTCTCGCCTATTGTTGAGCAAGATTACATGTCTCCTGAAAAACGACCCATATCACTTCTCAGTTCGAGTCACGAGGGCGCAGGGTCGCGCTCCAGCACTGTACATACAGCAAGGACGAGCACTGCAATGATGAGGTCTGTGAGTATGGGGAGTGACGAGGTTGAGACGCCTACTATGACGCCCGTTGGGCCTATGCCCATTACTCCTGTATTGGTTACTGCGAGGGGAACGCCATTCATTCCTCAAACCCAGGTTCAGACCCCGGTGACACCTTCGTATTCCGGGGGTGCCACACTCTTTACTAGGAGGAAAGAAGAGGATGGAGGGGATTCACCTCGTAAAAACCCTTCGTGTATTTTGTTTTGTCATTTCTTGTTGGAAAATAACTAATTGGATGATAACAGTGCCTTCTCCGGTCTCGACTTTCATCTTGAGACCACTCAATCGGTCAATCAGTTTGTCGTCCACGCGGACACATCAGTCTAGCGCGTCTTCCGTTACACCTCCCGTCATACCTCCATTAGACCTCAAACCCGAATTCAAAGGTCAAGCGTTCTTGGCAACGCCAACATCGCCCAACTCGCGTGGATTACTCGATACTGGCGTACATGACGATGACTCCGTTTCAGACCGAAGGGCGAGCTTTGTTACTGCTCAGACGGGAGCGGGGAGGGAGAGCAAGTATTCTACTGGACAAGAAGAAGTCTTCGTCGACGCGGAGGATGGCTTCAGACGTGACTCCACTGGAACCGTTCATACATTCGACCCCCGTCTCCTCGAAGATATAATTGATACTCTACCCACACCCCAGCCGCTCCGAATAGCTCATCCGGCCAAACCACCTGTCCCCCCACGCACCGCCATGCATCCTCACTCTGTTTCACGTACATCTTCCTCTCCGCCCTCCTACAACTATCCACCCGGCCCACACAATTCTGATAACTACTTCCAGTCTAGTTCCACACTCCAACCCCATCCACATCGTCCCACCCCTTCACCTAACCTGCATCCTTCACGTTTAGGCTTGAGGGCACCGAGTCTCCAGGAGTTCGGCACCTCCATTTCCACATCATCCTCTTTCATTGATCGACGTTTTGCACCATCCTCTCTGTACCTTCCCCCCGCCTCGGAACGTGAATCCGCGCGCAAAGCAGGGACTTTGCACCGAGACCGCGTGGACACTGTGCAAGTGCTATTCTGGCTCGGCTTTATCGCACCGTGGTGTTGGCTCCTCGGAGGGTGGCTCATTTCTGCCCAGTCTCCCTCACGCGGGAACGGACCCAGCTCGGTATATGGTAACGGGTACCACAACAGTCATGGTGGAGGGAGCAGCCTCCTTCCCCTGTGGACACATACGGGTAAGAGTATGCAGAGCTTCGATGCGACGAAGATGTATCACGGGTATCCGTTCGTGGCACCGTCGGCGTCGAGTCTGACGCCACCACCCCCGCCGTATCAGAGTCATCGGACGGTAGTGATGGCGGTGACACCAAAACCAACTGGATTGGAAAGGAGAGGGATAACGAATCCGTGGGTGAGACGGTGTCGGATTGCGGCGGTGGCGAGCGGGGTGATCATTGTGATCGCGTTCGTCGTAGCGCTCGTCGTGGTCGGGATTAGTACTTGAAACTTGAGAGAAGAGGAGGAGGTGCTGTTTATTGGGCCGGGGCAGGCGGGCGCCTCGCCCTACTAGGCCTTATTGTTATCATCGGGGATCAGTTCAATATATCATGTAGCGCTAGTTTGACACTTTGCCTTTTCACCAACTGTCAGACGTCCGAGACCATACATGGGCCATTCACATCAAGTTCGTTCGTTCTCCTCCTGCAGGTCCTCTCTCATTGACAAGCAGTGACAGCAGCGGCCACTTCAAGTTCATGGACTCTGCACAGAAAATCCTAATTAGCATTGCGACTGTCTCGAAACGAATCATTGACACGCTGGCCGAACATATCGGGTGCCATAAAACTAGCGAAGGCTTTTGGCTGGAAAAAGTCGTCGTTGGCTCAGGTGCCCTCCTGGAAACCCTGAACAAGGCGTCAATAAAAGATGGCCATATCGATGACCGGCTTGTAGACTGGTTAAACAGCGAAGAACCCCAAGGATGTTTGACTACACTGAACCAGATGAAGGAAATACTGGACAGGAAATCCGAATACAACATCAGAAGCTTCTTTACAAGATCACACTCCCCACATATCCATAACAATAATAGCACGGAGGCCATCAAGTTCCTCCAGACGCGCAAGAGTTACTTTCACTTCCTTCAGACGGCAGAGATCTGGTGAGCGTGTTGACAGGTGTGCAGTGACCATACATTTACTTCATCGCATTAGGAATCGTGAGAGCGGTGGTGCTCAACAGCCATCACAATCAATGGTGCGGCACGATGAAATACATACCAATCAGGCGCTTCCAAGTACACAAGGTCCCGCGCAAGGTGTGCAAAGCGAGATTATGGACGCTTTACAAGTGCGGAAGATGAGCACAGTGGAGGGGAAGCAGAGGGTTAATCGTATGTGATCAGAATAGCCTCTGTGCCAGAACTCTGACAAAAACATACGGTCCCAGCGGAGAAGCTCAGCGATGTCCTGGCATGGCTCGATGCATGCAATTCCAGGGATGTGCATGAACGTACAGTGCTATCGCGGCAACCTGATACGTGCACATGGTTAACCAATACCCGTAATTATAAGGCATGGAGGGGCACGGAAAGTTCGTTTCTGTGGTTGCATGGGAAAGGTATATTGCCACCGAGTCTTCCAGCATTTCCATCACCGAGGCGTTCGTGTTCACAGCGGGAGCGGGAAAATCTGTCCTAGCGTGCGTGCATGCTTCATGCTTTTCAGTGGTGCTGATCGTATCTCAGTGCATCCGTGATCGAAGACCTGAAGAGTACGCTGCAGGATGGCACAGTTTTGGCATACTTCTACTGCGATTTTCGGGACGAGCGGGCCACGAGTGCCGCAAAGGTAATGGCCTCCTTGCTTTCTCAGTTATGCCAGAAATTCCGACGTCATCCTGTCGATCCCGGAGATTTGATCGATGAACTGATTAACGAGAGGGATGAAGGTATATCGCCCATCAACAATGTTATGCTTCTTACTCGCTACGTCTCGCGTGCGGCGAAGCAATTTCCCCAACAGCCATTACTCGTTATCGATGCCTTAGACGAGTGTAAGGATGTCGAAATCCTTCTTGGTGCTCTCGCAGCACTGCGAAACCGCAGTGTCCGGTTATTCGTGACCAGCCGGCCGCTCCAGATCATCAAGGACAGTTTACTAGGTCTCCCTGCGATTGATATGGAAACCATGAGTTACCAGATCTCGGCAGATATTAGACTGCATGTGACAAGAGAGCTAGACTCGCATCGACGATTGAGAATCATGAACTCTGGGTTGAAGGATGAGATATACTCGGCATTATGCGAGAAAGCTGGTGGAATGTGAGACTTACCGTTATTCCCTGCATACATTTACAATTTTGATTTGTAGGTTTCGCTGGGTGCAATGCCAACTGAACACTCTCAAGCAATGTCTAACTGCGGTACGAATTAGGGAAGCGCTGAAAGACCTGCCGGGCGACCTTGACGCGACATATGAGAGAATTCTAGCCAATATTAACGAAAAGGAGGAAGGCATGGTCGCCCGTCATGCTTTGAACTGGCTCGTGGCTGGGTTATGCCCGATGCAACTATCCCAAATCACGGAAAGTCTCTCGATTGACCTTGATCGTGGGGTCCTAGATCGCGATTCTGCACCTGTTCATGGCCCTGCTCTTTTGGATGTATTGGGGAGTTTGGTGACCTATGACGAGGTGACAGACATTGTGATACTCTCCCACTTCAGTGTCAAGGTATGGTGGATGTCACAATTATCAAAACAACACCGAGCGAACTGAGTTGCATTTCGGTAGGAGTACCTGACTGGTTCCACATGCGCCAAACATCCTGCATACTATGTAAACCAACAAGACGCTCACGTGCAGCTAGCTTTGCTTTGCATGTGCTACATCTCCGTCTGTCTGAAGCAGGGTCAGCAATCTAGTGATTGTGGAACATTGCCCCATGGTGTCTGTGGGCCAACTACATACCATGATAGCTCGGTCATGGTTATTTCCCATCCCATTCAACATCGCAGACTGATGGTATTATCACCTGACTCTCACCCACTTTTCGAATACGTGGCACGCTATGGTTTCCGTCACCTTGCTCAGGTCGATTCGAAAAAGATAACGGTCCTGGGTGCTATTAAAGCTCTCCATTCGGTTGTGCAACAGCACCCGTCGGAATGGGAACAAATGTGCAAGACACCCTACTCCGGCAACCCGCCATGGCCAGCCTTCAAACACGACTTTGTTTTGTACATCCTTATTGCTTTCGCTCCCGAGTCACTTCTTCATTCATACATCAACGGTGCTGAACTCCAGGTCAAGGATGGGACAAATCCACTCATATATGCGGCTACGTTTGGCAAGATCAAACACGCCAGGACCCTACTGCTAGGAGGTGTTAGCCTCAACCGAAGGGGCTGGCAGGTTCATCACTCTGGCGAAGTCCTGCCACTCGAGGTCGCCGTAAAGCATGCGAATCATGAGATAGTCAATCTCTTTTTGAACGTGGGGAGCCTAATACCTTCTGAGTTGTTTGTGAGGGCGGTAGTTCAACCGAAGTGCTACTTTCCTGCCTCCATCGTCACGAGGTTGCTGCAAACTGATGAATTTGTAGAATGGGCAGTATGTGCTCAGGACAAAGGATTACTTCTACGCGCATTGGACCCCATGCGATATCTTCGCGGCCGCCCATCTGAGTGGGATATCGGTATAATTCAACGGAGACTTGTCCAAGTCGGCTGTGATCCATCCGCTCGATTTGATGAGACGTCCCTTCGCCATGCTGTACGCGCGGGCCACGTTTCTACTGTTCAGCATATCCTTTCGCTCGGGATACCATTGCCCCCTTCCATCCTTCTTGATGCGCTAGGTGATATGCCCACAAGCTCGGCGATGATACGTTTCCTTCTCAAAATGGGATGTTCTGTGGATGTCGTTTCGCCTACGGGAGACACCCCTCTCCATCTCGTCGTGCATACTTATGGACCCTGGGCCACGGACGACGAGCTCTTAAGATGCGTTCAAGCCCTTGCAGATGCAGGATGCAGCCCATTGGTACGCAATAAAGCCGGCAAAACCCCCTTTTCCCTCGCGGCAAGGAATGGATGCACTTCAGTCATTGCATACTTCCTTTCGCGTCCCATACAACCGCCATCCGACATCCTGCTTCACGCCTCCCAGTTACCCTCGGCATCGACCATTCGGCTGTTAGTAAATAAAGGAGCTGATGTACACGTTATCGCGGCAAACGGAAACACTCCACTTCATATCGTTTTAGGCGCCATGGATGACAGGGAAGAATGTCTGGAATGCGTTGAAATCCTTATCAATGCTGGGTGCAATTTTCGTTTACCAAATGCCCACGGCGCAACCCCCATTGATGTTGCAGCCAAACGTGGACACCGTGACGTCGTGGAGTATCTTCTTTCGCTGAACCTTCAATGGTCACCCACTATCCTGCTCGCTGTTTGTGATGGCTGGTCTTTGAAGGCAAGTTCAATGATCAGATTCCTTGTTAGCAAGGGGGCGGATGCACACGTCACTCGTCCTGATGGAGACACCCTGCTTCATCTTGCAATCAAGAACTCCTGGGAATCGGAATGTTTGAAACGAGTTCAGGCCCTTATCGATGCTGGATGCGATCCTCGTGTATGCAATTCAGCTGGAAAAACGCCCTTCCACATTGCAGCGACCCAGGGACACATCCCAGTCATGGAGTATCTCCTCTCCCTCGGAGTAGCAGTGCCTCCGGATGTGATGCTCACTCAATTTGAAGGGGGTTCCTACCAAACAATTCGCTTCTTGATCAATGAAGGCGGTGACGCACGGACTACCACAAGAAAGGGTAACACTCTGCTACATCTCGCGGCTACATTTCAGGAGGAGCGTGGTGCTTTGGAGACGATCAAACTTCTTGTTGATCTGGGGTGTGATCCTTGTGTACTCAATGTGGTACGGGAAACACCCCTTCACATGGCCGCACGAAACGGACGTATCTCTACCGTCGAATACCTCCTTTCACTGAACGTGGCACTCCCTACTGGCATACTACTCGCCGCATCGGTCGCTGGGGGCCAACCCGAGACACCGCAAAAAATTCGCTACTTCATCCACAAGGGTGCCAATATCTCCGCCGTGACGACAGATGGAGATACCCCTCTGCACCTAGTCCTGACTCGCGGGGATGAAAATCAGTGTCTGGAGAGTGTCAAAATTCTCACTGATGCCGGATGCAACCCTCGCTCTAGGAATTTGGCTGGGGAGACCCCGATGCATGTCGCAGCAAGATCGGGATTCACCACTGTCTTGGAGTATTTTCTCTCGCAAGGTGCACCACTCCCTCATGATATTTTATTCAGCTCGTTACCTTCCACGGTTCGTTTTCTCCTCGGAAAGGGCGTTGACCTACGGTGTACTGCAGCCAAGGCCGGTATGCAATTAATGCACCGCGTCCTTGACTCCCCTGGCACGCAGGAAGAAGATTACCTAGAATGCACCAAAATCTTCATCAGCGCAGGCTGGGATCCTTCGGTGAGAAATTCGGCAGGTGAAACGCCTATGCATATTGCAGCAAGACATGGACAACTCTCCACGATCCAGTATTTGCTTTCACAAGGTGTACCACTACCCTCGGATGTCTTGTTGCTTGCCATGACACCAAGAGATGAAGGGCAGTACTGCGCAGTCGACAGAATATCGTTGGTCCGTTTCCTGGTTGGTGAAGGAGCCAGCGTGAATACTGCCGACTCCAACGGGGACACTCCGCTGCATCTCGCCCTACGTGACAAGTCGTTGCTCGACGACTGCGAGCATTTCTATGATGTGCGGTCATGGAACCTCGTGGCAGTTCTGCTCGACAGTGGTTCTGACCCCTCCGCACAAAATGTAGATGGACAGACACCGTTTGATATTGCAGAAGAGACTGGAAAGTTTTTCAGAGAGAACTTTCTGCGGTTAGTTCGTAATTCCCATTGCATCTATTCCGAGCAGAAATAAGTAGTTATGCCTGCCATGTTACGATAATGCACTGGCGAACGTGCCGGCAAAGATTCCTATGGAGATGACATGAACCGGGTCAAGCCGAAATGTACGTGGCCGACCTGGTCAAGGCAGCTCCCGAGCGTTCAACTTGGGAAAAAGTACGAAGTTGGTGCAGTGCGATCACCTTGACTAGCTCAAGACTCAATGCGACCTGGACTTACATTGCTAACTTCCAAGCGACCACCCACCGTAGAAGCAACGGACGCGTCCTCTTGACCTGCTCGCAGCGCCCCCGCAGGGGTACCAACCATTAACGATCCGAGGGGGTGCAAGGGTCTTCGGTCTACACACTCTGCCGGGGTCCAGCAAGTACAGTGAAGGTGAACGCAGTTCATATATAGCGAGCACGCTGCGACAATTTGTGAATATCAGGGTACCCGGTGGATAGAAGAGCAAACAACGATGGTTCGTTGTACGCCGGCTCGCCCAACGAGTGCAGCTGTGGTAAGCGAGATAGGGATGACTATGAGTCGCACCAAGTCATCGCCCTCGTATAAGACTCTGAGGTTAAAACCCGTTCCAGTCGCTTGTGGGCAACGTCCGGGGATACTAGGTGGGACCCATCTGCTATGTTATTTCGTCCATCTCTCATTCCCTTCTCAGTCACTTACTTGTACGGGTGGTGTCGACGTATATACAATACTCGTGGGGGTATATCGCGAGCCACGGCTATCTATCATTCATTGTTAGATTCACTTGCTACCTGGCTTCGCCCGCAACGTCCTAAAATGTTCGGTCACTGAAGGTGCTTACCTCTGCTAGTCTCTGATCATGCCAAGTCGCACATCATTCGGTGGTGTCGTGCCCAGAGCACGAGTCAAGCATCGGATTAGTCTATGCAGGTGGTATGCTACAGTGGATAGATGAACCCTGTACCAAGTAAACATGAGCCTCCCTCGACCTGTTTCAGTGCGCCAGCACATACCTCGTACATTCACTGTTTAACCCGTCCGAGACTCCCCAAAGAGTCCCTTGACCAACCCCCCCTGCACCTCTGACAGTCTTTTCCTTTCCTTGTCCTCTTTTTGCCTTTGCATCCTCTGCGACGCGGCCTGCTTGACCCGTGCGTCCTTGGCGGCAATCTCGGCAGCACGCTGTGCACGTTTGGCCTCGAGCGCATTCTGGGCGTCGAATTGTTCACGGACGAGCAGACGAAGACGCATCCCTTCATCGCCGAGGAGGGACGGGGACGTGTTGAGGAGGTATGGGTCGAGTCCGCCGTGCTATGTGCGAGACATCAGTCCCGTAATCCCTTTGTCGAAAGAAAAAGGGGGTAGTTCACCTTGTTTATCGTCCTTAACGCCCTCGCGGTCACCTTGACCTGCACCCGGCGACCCAACAGCGGGGAGAGGAGGGTCTTGGTGTGAACGTTGGGAAGCCAAGTGCGACGGGTCTTTTTGAGAGAGTGGGGGACGTTGTTGCCATGCTGAATGGACTTTCCGTGGAAGAGACCGAGGGCGGCGCGTTTGAAGGGTTGGGGGAGTGCAGCGGGGAGGATGGACAAGGCAGGCTGAGTCGGGAACATGGTAGGAACAAACTACGATTGCCTTTTTGGGGATGCAACCCGACTCTCGTTCATCTAAGTGCGACATGATATGCATGAGACTGGCGTAAGTATACTAATAACAGACTCTCGGGTCAAATGACAAGAGAGGCGACAAAGAATGAATCTAACAATAAATAATTATCTATAGTTTGTGATTAGCACTCATAGGTGACCTGTACCATCTACTCAAATGAATAGCCAAAAAAGAGTGAGAGAGATGAGAGAGATGAAGGGAGACATGGCCCAGATCTGGGCATCATCCGACAGCAGGTGGACTGAGCACCTTTTGCCACCACGTCCGCTGCTTGCCCAGCGGACGAACCCCGGTACTGACCGCCCCCTCTTCCGCGCCGTCACCGGGTTTCAGTTTGACTCTGCTTGTGAGCGATCGGGCAGAATGCTTGGTCCGGAGGGAACCCTGTAACGAGGGGTGTGACCGAAGTGAGTGGTAGTCGCTCCCCGTTCCATTCGCTTCGTCCGCATTCTCGTCTGGTGAGTCGGCGTACAACGACCCGCCGTCATCTGCCTCGCCGTCTGCCGTGTCATGTCGGGTACGCTGGTCTTCGCAGACGCTCGTGGCGCGACTCGCTCTGTATGAACTGCGTTCTCCACCACCGTGCTCGTCCCCGTCTGCATCCGCATCTGCATCCCCGTCCCCATCACCCTCCCCGTCGATCTCCACTAGATACGTAAACGGGGTGACCTTGCTAGGTTGTGTCACTGGCACCGGGTTAAACAAGGCCTCGATCAATTTCTCAGTCCCCCTCGGATCGTTAATCGTCGGCAACTTGGAAACCTCGATGGGCCGTCGCTGTTTCTTCATCGTCCCGAGTTTTCCGTGCCCATTTGCATGCCCGTGGTCATTGCCATGACCCTGGCTCGGACCGGAAATACCAGACCCGGAGATGATAGAAGAGGCATCAGAGCCCAAATCAGCGCCTCCATCGTCAGACGACGAATCGGAGGAGGTATGCGCGTAAAGGTCCGAGGTGCGTGGGCGGGCGCGGTAAATGTCCGAGGATTCAAGGAAACCAGCGACTCCGGACAGAATCTCGTCTTTGGGAAGAGGAGGGGCCACGTAGGCAAGTTCGCCTGCCGTGTGCTCAAGGTGAATGGTGAGCTGTGTTACAGCGTGTGAGTGGCAAGGGTAGGAATGGATATAGGAAGCAGACCTTGAGTGTCGCGTTGGTCTTGCTTTGGCGCAAGAGATACCGTCTTGTGATGGCGCCAGCATCGACGTACTGTGCAAGATTGAGGTAGACGACTCCAAGACGTGGTTTGCGGGGTGCATCTGGGTCGCCGGCGACCACACGCTGCAAGGACAGGTGAGTTGTCGCGTTTAAAGACGAGAAGGCGGGGGCTACCTGCATAACGACGAACTTGGCGAGACAGTCTCCCAACTCGCCATTGTCCCTGCCAATGCTCATCTGGACAACGAACTTGAGCGTCTTTTCCCAGACGATGCTATGCTCCTTGAGCTTGACGAACGGCGTGATTCCCTTTGCGGGAGTATAGTGAAGCTTTGCCTGAGCTTGTGGGTGATGTATGGTGTCGCCACTGGGAGACGTGAAGAGAACGTGCGTGTCCTGCGCGGGTGATCGACGTGACCAGCCAGTTGAAAGATAGCCCGGAGGATTGTGGACAGAGAGTCCGTCGGTGCGCAGGGATGTCGACGACATTGACGAAGCACTGCCGACGCTGTGGATGGATGATGTGCCGCTGACACTGCGTGTAGCCGGCGGGGACGAGACATGGTTGGTAGAAACGACGACGGCGGGGATGGGTACGGGCCGAGAGTACATCCCATGGCCTTGTGCACCACTGCGAGTAGAATGGGGGTGATCTTGCGAAGGAGAGCTGCTGTTAGCGATGCTATGGGCATCGGAGGCGGACGTGGCGTCGAGAAGGGACACGTTGTCGGTGTCGCTGTTCTTGACCACGGACAGTGCGGGGTCTGCACTCCCACCGGTCTCTGTCCGTTCGAGGGGTTTGCCCTTTGCCTTTCTGCCCTTGACTTTGTTCAAGATGCCATTGCCGGAATGGGAGGTGACGCCCTTGATCTTCCACTTGAGGCCAAACTCGCCGTGGACGAGGGGGACGTTGTGGACCTGGTGGACGGTGAGGGTGGCCGTGAATGCAGCGTGTCTGGGGAGGAGATGAGCCAGGTGGGCGCGGATGCCGCTGGTGTGGTGAACGTTGGACTGGGTGGGCAGCGCGGGGTATTGGGCGCTGGCGGGGGTGAACTGAGCCTCCTGTGGGCCTGGCGGGGAGATGGTCAGTCGGGCGGGCGGTCCTTTGACGGGCTTGAGCGTGGACGAGCGATGTCGGGGGAACATCAATGAGCGGGTGCAAGCTGTCTAAACCCAGCCGGGATGTCGCTCGCGCATCTGCACGTTCGTCTCGCCGACGTTCACGACGCCATCGCGTCCTTCGACGTCCCCCTTCCCCGACCACCCATCATCGCGCACGAACAGGACAGTCGAGAAGTCCTGCCAGGTCTCCGATTCCTCCGTGAAGAGGTCAAACGCGACTGCGACGTGTTGGCCAAGGTAACCGCCCCTCTCCCATCTTCCCTACCCACGTACACATCGTCTAGTAGTGTCTCGACGACCACACCGCCCCATCGACCAATGCGCCGTATCTCATCGCCGTGTGGGACGAGTTGGTCCATGCTCACCAACCTGTCGCGATATACCGCACATTTTATCCCGCAAACGGACATGACAAGGCAAGGGGGAAACGATCCCAACACAAACTGATCCGTCCTGTCAAGGTCGACGTCGTCGCCGAAAACGGGGCTAGGTGGGTGAGAGTGAACACGTGAGTCGGACTGACTGCCTCTCCAACGTGGATTGACTGGGCGGTCCCTAGCATTAAAAATGCTCGCCTGATGATGGAATTCCGCGAGATAGACTCTTACTTGACCAGTGACGAGGACGAAGGTGGACTGCGACCCCGTCTTGCTCAGACTGAATTGGACAATTCGGTGTTGCGGATGGGGAGAGACCTCCTGGCTGCTGCAAGAGCCAATCCCGTTCCCTCGTTCGACTCTGTTCCCGACACGACCGATCCAAGATCGAGTACTACCATGGTTCCACGAGTCACGATCCGCTTGACTCGCCTCGACCCTTTTGTCAAGGACGACCCTCGAGTTGAAAAGACGGTCGACTGTCTGCGTGATATGGGCATCGATGTCCAGCTGGGTGACCGGCCAAATCTCCGTTCCACACCCATTCCAAAGACAATCTCGACGCTCACATCGTTCGAGCCAACGACAAACATCAACCTGGACTTGTCCGCACTCATCGCGCTCATATCCGATATCTCGCATTCGCTATTGCCTCGCACAGAGCAAGAAGCCTATGCTCGCTTTGAGCCCCCTCAAAGTTATCTGGAATGGAAAAAGGACAGGGTAAGGTCGCACCCACGTCCGAGCCAGGGCACTCCCCTGTACGATGTCGAGGACGGTGAGGGGGGTACATGGGAGAATCCAGGACAGCATTCGCGTGCACTTGCTGCACAAGCCATACAAGAGATGCACAAAGGCTTTCTTGAAGAGATACACGAACGTCTATCCACGGTCACCCAGTGCTTAACCGGTGTGACATTTTGGACGACGACCGATGCACGTCATCGGTGTCTTCAAATTGTCTCCAAGATTGGTGGCGAGAACGAGAGGCAGCGGGCGGATGCCTTGTTGAATTCGACGTTCTGTACCTCGTCTGTTCCCGCACCTGGTCACACATCCCTGAACGGCGTTGCGATGTCGCAAGTGACACCAAGGACGAGTGTTGACGATGGGGAGTGGCAGTCGGATGTCTATTGGGAGCACTCCAGATACCGAGCTGGATTTTTACCCGTCGTTCCTGTTCGTGTCTACGCTTCAATTCTACCGAATGAAGAAGTCAAGGATCGGCAGTTGGGAACAACCTTTTTCGATGCACTTGCACGGACGTGCACTGGGATCCTGTCACGCGAGGCTACTCCCGTATTGGCAGCTTCAGACCGACTACCGACTACCAAGGAAGCACTGGGAGAGATTCCGCCCGCTGCGCACACATTGCTCCCAAAGCTCACCGTGCACACCGTCCACGCGATGCTCGCTGGTGCCTCGAGGGGCCATACGACGCTGACGACGAATAAAAGTAGTGTGAAAGCGGTGTTAAAGGAGATGCGAAGAGTGTGTGGATATGAACCAAATGTCAGCAAGGCGGCACTGTGGGTAGTTGACCCTCGTAGTCTGTCAGAGGGTGGCTCGTTTATGGCACGGATCGGCTCACTACCACCAAATTAGGAATTCTCCGTCGACGATCCTCTGACGTAAGACAAGGACGCCCCTCTCCCTCTGACAGACGGTCTCACGATGCCCCTCAGATGACAACCATCGCATACACCCCGACATCGCCCGGATGGACGACGGTGCATCCACGCCCGCTGTATCCCATCCATCCTCACCCCGACATCGACTCGGTCACGACACCGACATTACCCTCCCCACCCAGACCACCCATCTTTCACACCACCCCTCATGGCATCTACCGTCTGAGCACCCATCTCATCCCGGCTGCATTTCCGCGATGCACACCCCAGATACCCCTCCCCAAGATACCCCCATTCACCCCCGATGAATCCCCCAAGGCACGCTACAAGAAGCTAGACAGCCTCGCGACACAGGTCATCGACACCCAGCGCATACACGAAGCGGGCACACTCGGAGGACAACAAAACGAGACACTGCTCTGGAACACTGTGAACCGGTACGTACGGACAGGTCGGCCTACCACAACCGGGTCGGGTGTCACCCTCTTTCTCGCCCACGCGAACGGATTTCACAAGGAAGTGAGTGGTAACTTGACATTCACGTGATATGTCATTCAGGACCATTGGGCCGATAGACGTGGGAGAAGATGATCCGGGACATGTTGGACGCGCCTGCGGGTCAGATCATGGACGAGGTATGGGCCTGGGAATCCATCCAGCATGGGGATGCAGCCATCGTGAACGAGAAGAACTTGAGTGGGATATGTACACCCCTTCCATCTCTCGTAACCACGCGTCACTCACACTTGTCTAGTCGACTGGCTCGACAATACACGTGACATCGCTAATTTTTTGGTGTATCATCTTCCCGAGGTGATCGAACCCTCCGTACTGCCAACACGATTGCCCAGGTTACCAGCCTCAGTCACAGACACAAGGCAAACGGATGGATATCGCAGCAGAACGCTGGTCGTCGTCGGACATTCCTTTGGAGGGTGCACATCGTGAGTCATCCGGTCACCCACGAGCGACGAACGCGGTCTCAGTCGAACACAGATTAAGAGTCGCCTTTGACTTTCCCAAATTATTTTCATCCTTTATACTCGTGGATCCGGTCATCCATAGACCACGTTCTCCCGGGGAGAATCTACACCAAATGGTCATCGCCGGGTTTGCCCGACGAGATCACTGGTCATCTCGGTGCGTCACTCGATCGATGGCGCAAACGAGATGGTTCATGTGAGAGGTAGGGAGGCAGCCTTCCAGCTACTCCGAAAGTCGCCATTTTTCGGTGCTTGGAATACAGAAGTACTCCAACTCTACGTCGACCACGCACTCGTCGATGACCCTGAGGGGGGTGTCCGCCTCAAGATGTCTCCGTTACAGGAAGGACTGTCGTTTGCGAACCTGAAGCCGGCTTGGGAAACCTGGGAATTATTGGAAAGGCTAGACGAGACAATTGCGGTACGATGGGTCGTCCCCGAGAAACCGTACGTGTTTCATCTTTCCTTTTGACACATGTTGGCGATGCAAGCCAAGGAATGACATCGTGCACAGGTTGTCAACCAAGGAAGCCACACATGAAAGAGTGTGGCGCAGACCTGCCAATTCGACTAATGTCGTGTTTCATTCTGCTGGTCATCTGGTATGTTGGCCCTGTCGTGTCATTCACCGAGCTCATCTTTGACGGTGTAGATCGTACAAGAAGCGCCCTCTGAGCTTGGTGCGTGTGACATGTGTGATGCTTCATCGCCGCTGACGACGTGCACAGCGCATGATATATCCGACTTCCTGTGGTACAAGTACGGGTCTGCGAGATCACATCTGTGATTTGAATATCTGAGATGATAGGAACGTAGTACTAGACAACCGGCCGCTGTAGACGCGCTTGTTAGAACATGAGAATCGTTGACAGATGCTCTGTGCATATCCCGTCGGCACAGCCCCAGTCCACTGCTTTCTTCCGCAGCTACTTGAACTCGTCCTCACACCACACCCCGGGTCCTGTTCGTCCCCAACCCACAGCGCCGGTAGTGTGAGCTGTAGCCTTTTCCAACGCACGTTGACCTTAACCCGCTTCAAGTGTTTACCCCACAGTCGCACTAACGACGACGTATGAACGATATGATGTGCCGCTATGTGATGTCGGCATCTCCTTCCGTCGCACGATTGCGCTGGTCGGGCAGCAGCAATGTGTCTGGTAAACTGAGCAGTCATCCAGTCCCAGCACCCGCTCGCTCCGCCTCATGGTACTCCCACACGCGGGGCCTTTTTCTTCGCTTGCTTGTCGCGCTCGTGGCGTCCCCTGTAACTGTCTCTGCGGCGCCTGCAACGCTCCAATCAACCATCGATGGGAGACGTCAAAAGCGCCAAAATTCGAACAATACACAAAGCAGTGGGAGCATCAGTATGAGCATATGGGTGCGTTCCACGTTGCCTTCCTCATTGGTTTGCTGAACGGAGCTCTCGTTCCATCTGTGCGGGTTCGTCATCCCTCTTTTGGTTGACAGCTCCCAATCCTTCTTGTCACTATCATGTTTGGCATCTTCTCGTTCATTGCTTGCCTCCGTCGTCGGCGGGCGGCGGGCGTATTGACCACACCAGCCACGGCTGTATCCAATCCCAATGGTGGGAATACGACGCGGCCAGTTCGGCAACCCCGTAGGACGCCAAGTCAGATATCGACCAAGTCATTGCCGCCGTACATGAAGGATCCGGGGGATCATGAGTTGGTGCTCTATCGGTGCGCGCGGTCGAATTCTTGGGGTGATTGCTCACTAGCAAACCACTGTGTGCAATCCACAGGGGTCCCTCGGAGACGGAAGACGACGAGCACCCCGAGGTGCACGACACCACATTTGATATCACACTTGACCGTACGGAGTCGGTTGATACGACGGCAGATTCGTCGACTACAAATCTGATTCGCAGAATGTCCGAGTCTGTGGCAAGACCCCCGGAACTACATCATGTACCAATCTCACATGATCATTCTCGGAGTGTAGATGCGAACAGCGGGGACTCTATTGGGAGCGCGGCGGAGCTCCTTCCTGCACACCAGCGACATATTTCTGCAGGTAGCCACGCTGATCCCAGGGGAGAAACACCGTCCTATACGGAGGCTGTGTCCGTCCCTGCAATGACGATCGTCTCGTTGAATGACCCTGAACCGAACAATGTCGCGTCTAGCTCGCCTTCAAATATGGCCAGTAGGCGACAGTCGCGGTTCAGTTTTCTCAAGCATAACCCGTTCAGTTTACACAACGTTACCGGCGGTGCACCATCCAATGCCAACCCATCTTCAGCTCCCACACGCTCTACACCTCCGTTGCCACACACACCGAATGGGTCCGCCCTATCGCGATTTTCGTCTCACGAGTCCCATGAGAGTCATCACTCGCGCTCATCCTCGAGACAAAATCTCTCCCGTTCGCATTCACGCTCCAATTCGAATCTCTTCCGTGCCTTTCGTTCGCATTCGCCTGGGTTGAATGCGGGGTCATCGACCATCTCGCTCGATAGCATTTCTGCACCACTCACACACACGCTCACACGCGCCGAGTTCCATGCTCCCAAGGGGGGGTTGTTGACCCCTGAACAAGTCAAGCTGATTACGAGCAGAGAGGCCCTGGAGAGGTTTGGTGTGCCGTACGGTCCCGATGCGGTTGCAGCATTTTCGTTGTCGAGGGAAAGGTTGACCGAGGCGGGACCACCACCCGACTTTGAGAGTGTGGTCGGCGAGCATGAGGAGCGACCCGATGGATCGAGCAGTGAGACTGGTGGTGGCGACACGGAGGAGGTTACGCAACGGTCCGCTACGCCTGTCCCGGAGGTGGAGGCTGACGTTCCGCGTCCGGGATCACCCTCGCCTTCTACCCGTGCGGCCACGGCACTCGAAACGGACGCCACAGGCGTACAAACGGTGCAGACGGATGCATCAGAGGCCGATGGGCTCGATGACCCTCGGACGGCACGTCTGATCTCTGGGGATCACCCATCTGTGACCGAACATGCCTGATTGGCATCGAAAGACGTTGTTTTTTCGCATGTTGACGATGTCTGTTGATATTTATATGATACTCGGAGGATCATAGAGGATGCTGGTCGTTTGTGTATCAGAGCTACATGTTACTCACCTACCACGAGGGCAACGCGTGCAGAATGACAGGGACACACCTTACCTCACTTCACCTTGGGCGAGCAAGAGGAGATGGTCACTGAGGCCTTGTGCAACACCGTTCGTCTTCGTGCAAGCGTCCCGTTCTCTTGCCTCGGTCGAAAAGCGGTCGGGAGGGGTTTCCTTGACGCTCAGGGATAGTGGTCAAAGATGGAAGCGAGAAAGAGGTAGTGCGAGTAGCTTGTTTGTCGACGTGCTCCCTGTTTGTCTTCCCTCACCTCTCAGTCCACCGCCTCATCTGCCCGTCGTCGTCAACAGCGACGACGACCATCTCGCCTACAAATATCGCTATCACACCTTCCTGAGATGTCTGGAAAGGCGCCCCCGCGCGGCCCAAGGGCGCTTTTGAGCTCGTTACCCCCTTCATCCTCCGCGTCACAGGCGTCCACATCGGCACCCTCCACGTCAACGTCGCCAACCAACTCCCCGAGCAAACCTGGCGTTCCCCCGACGGGACCACGCAGTCTGGTCAACGGCGTTCCTACTCAGTCCCGAGCAAAACCCCTCATCAATGGCTATCCCCCTACTTCCCCCACCGTCGTCCCAGCACCGTTGACAACGGGATCATCGCAAAAGGGCAAGCAGGTCGAGTCGGGGTGGTCCACGGCCGATGTACGTTTTCTTCTTCTGTGACCGAGCCCGGGTCGACATTGAATCCCCAATCCGTTTTCATGCGACCTGCAGCCCCGGCTGTCGACCGCGAACGCCCAAGAGCCTTTGACACCGTCGACGACGAAGTCAGTCCCGGCGACGGTCGAGGATGGCATGCGCCCTCATGAACCCGTCAAGATTGCGTTTGCATTGAACGTCCGGACGTCTCTGGCAGACTCACGACCTCTACCACCTCAACCGACCTCGGAACCTCCACCGCCTCCCCCCCCCCCCCCCCCCCCCCCGTCCGATGAGCCTCCCCCCCCCCCCCCGCTTCCACCTCAGCCTCCCCCCCCCCCTCCGCCT